>OZ007572.1:8113712-8286212 GCA_963931925.1 Onchidella celtica
GTATCCATGGGGGTTAAAAGGGAGCGCATTTATGTGAATTAGAAAATAATGTTCTTATGTTTGCCTCACAGGGATTCTTGTATTAAATGTTTCCGGTGGAGAAATATCTCATTCCTACTGTTTTATGGTATTCTGCTTTTCGCTCAAGAACTGTCTCTGTGTACTTTAGTATCTTATTTGTTTTCGATAATTAATACATTTGGCTGGAAGGTGCACTTACTTTTGAAAGGTCAGTTAGATAATGACATCATTGTCTTAATTTGTTTTCTGATAACTTCAAAATAGCGTTCGACATGGGTAATTAGCTGGAAAGGTCAAGAGATGAGTACCCAAAAATAGCGTCAACAATGGGAGAGTCTATAATTAGAAGGTTTATCCAGGCTTATATTTTTTTTAAGTGAATGAGGAACCGAAGGACATTGAGATGTGAGATCAGACTCGGAGACAGAAAAGAAAACCTATCGCCGGTAGAAAATAATGCTGTGCGAAGACAAAATAAACTTTATTCATAATGTTAGAACAAGGACATAAATTTAATGCTACATTAACAATTTCAAAGGTAGGAAACAGTAAAGCGACCATTCCGTTGTTTATTCTTCCCACAAATTTGATTGTAGGTATTATGTGACGTATCTGGCGTGTAACATAGCGAAATGTAAGAGTTATCTCCAAATATCTGGGTGCCAACGTATTCCAAAACTACCGCGCCAGGAATCATTACAATACCATAAACGCTAAAAGAACGAAACAGTCCCGACATATCTGAAACCATGGACAGATGCGATGACTGCGCTAAAGACTGCCATACCCACGCCGATGGAAACCTCTATATAAAAATAGAAAACCACAAAACAAATGTCAGCATAAAACTTGGCAAGAACTCGTCAGTCTATTTCTGGAAGTCTGTGTCAGCTTCCTACATATTCAATTCAGCAATAACAACCTACAAAATCAACAGTTATTTTGTATCAATGTTTTATTATTTACAGACGCATTAATTATGAATCAGTACAATGTGATCGAAAGAGCGAAAACATTTACGAATGATGACAAACACGAAGGTGCTTAGTATGAACTAAGTGGCTGCTGACTAAACTCAGTGTCTGGTCACGGGATGTTGGATGACGCTGGATGGTTTCCCCTCGACCTGTTTGCCAAATTTTCATATTCATTTCAGAGTGAGCTGTTTTGTGGTCGCCTGTGTGTTCAGTTTCATGCTTCATTTATCTGTGCCCTCCATCCATGAAACAGTCCATATTTGAAGTGAATGATTCAGTGGCAATTGTCTATAAAGATGAAGTAGTAGTGATGTATTCCAAAGCTGTGAATGTCGTGTCTCCAGTCACATGGGTATTTTATTGTATTATTCACGTGGAGGAGGTCAGGAAACAAATTCAGGTCAACAATCTAGTATAATTATCACAAAGGTCTATCGTAATACAAATAACTCACGCCTAGATCTCCTTCTACAATAATGAAACATAAATCACGAGCAAGCAATGATCCGTAACAGAATGATCCAGAATTGTATTCTATAGAATCCTTGTTAAATATTAAAGGTAGTGATTGATCATGGTAATGCTTCTGTCAATGTGGAAGATTATAATACATAATTGATAAGATAATAAAAGATAAGATAAGATAACATAAGAATCACTTTATGATCCCATGAGGGAAATTCTCTTTCACAGATCGTTCAAGAGCTCATACATGGTACACTCATCTTATGCATCGTTACATAAAAATCATAATACAGTAACAATAAACATGAAGTGGCATGGTAAAGAAACGCAGTGAAATATGGCACACATCTTGCTAAGTGACTTGCTGAGGCGAATTGTGGAGGACAAAAATGATCTTCTGTATCTTATGTATTTTGATGACAGGCAGTGAAGTGGGTGACAATGCAGTCATTTCAGCAGATATTTTACAAACTACTGAAGTATATTAATCATCAAGATTAGAAAACAGGCATGGCTTTTTGGTCTGTTTGTTTACACCGGACCGTTTTCTGAATGAGAAACGATGCGCAGAGGTTTGTTTTGGTCATACATGTATTTCAAGGGGGGAAATCGGAAAACAAAAGACGGAAAGTCAGGAGAGTTCTTCCCACACAGTCCCCCATTCCTTTGTTCTATTCCTAAAACCTACCAGTGTAAACAGACCATTTGTGTACTTTGAATGCTGCGTAAGTTACTGTCGTCCGGGTGGATCGTTCCTTGCGGGATGCATAAACTACATGGACCACGGCTGCAGGCAGCGAGTGGGTTCTTAAGTTCACTTCATCCGTTTGTTTCTAGCAAGGGAAAGAACTTGTTGATGGCGAGAGAAACACCAAGGAAGAATTTCGTCGTTGCCTCCCATGAGATTTACCACCACTATAATAGACAGTCAAACAGGCAGACGGACAGATAAATAAATAATATCGATCTGCGATTTCTTCACGTCTCTTATTTATGACAAAAGTGTTTTGGTATCATTAATTAATGTTATAAAAATTTTGTTGATATGACAATTAATGGTATGTATAATGTTAGAGTCCACCGTCAGGGTAGTCATACACTTCTCATAACTATTCTGTCACATCTGAGAGATCAAAGATCGTTGCATTACACAGTTCTTAAGCAGGTTTTGCGCCCTGACATATTGTACAAAATCTCCATACCCAAACAGATGAACGCAACAACGATTCCACAGCCAGCCAACAGCACAAATATTCCAAATATGGGCATCTGCACAGATGTTTGTTTACTAACGACACTGGTCCTCGGATTAGACGATCTTCGGTTTAGGAAATGCTTCTCTTGCAAGAACCGCAAGACGCCACTTTCTTCAAAAACCAACATTGCCTTTTCTATGGCGTGTTTGTAGAAGACATTCTTGGGAAGAACAACATACCCGCCTTCTAAACTTTTGAATATAGGAAGATAATAACTCCGGATATCCCGATAGTTAGTGTCGTTACCTGTATATAAAGGTAAGTCCTCGGAATTGGTAATATCGACGAATGCGTAGTTCCCGTCCAGTATTCGCTGCAAATGTATTGCTCGATCTGGTGTCGTTATAAGTGGATCAGTTCTGTTGGATGTTGCTATACGTTGCCACACACTTTGTATGGTTTCATCATGAGAGGTTTGCATGTATGTTAGCAGAGCCGAATGTAATTGCGTTGACGCTATCTGATATTCCGGATGTTTCAGCAACTTCTCGAGGGAGTCGAGCTGAAGCTCTATGGGTTTGACGGTGAAACTGGTGACTAGATAGGCGCTATAGGCAGCAATGATGACCACCCAGAAGAGAGCCCACGACGCTCGCAGAATACGTCCTGTCTGATTTGCGTAAGGTTTTGTGGAGTGAAAACATGCGTGATCCGGGAAAGAGACGAGTCTTCTGCAAGACAAAATGACGAATGATAAAATAGATGTACCGGGCATTGCCCTGAATAAACCTGTGCTCTTTCTCTTTCTCTTTCTCTCTCTCTTTCTCTCTCTCTCTCTCTCTCTCTCTCTCTCTCTCTCTCTAATAATGTAAAGTCTTGCTTCAGAAAACTCATGCGCACCAGGACATTATGGACCAAAATAAACAAACGCTTGGTAATTTTACTTTTCATGTACAATGCTGTAACGGAATGGCACCAAGAAGGAACATGAAAATTAGAACTGTTGACAGCAAGATTAAACAACGCATTTTCTATAAATTCACAAACAAAAGAATTTTTTTAAAAATACCAAACCGCGGTGCACCCTCCACGGTATTTGAAATCTAAGTGCAAAATTTGATTACTATAGGTGGCCTAAAGAAAAAGCTGTTTGTGTTCGAAGGTGAAGAATTTGTGAATTACTTTTTATAGATGTACGTCAACCTATGTGAAACATGTGGTGATCACATTAATATCATCAGGCAGAAACACCGACATGGATGATTCTCCCAACGTTTGCACTAAACTCCAGCGGAACGTCAGTACTAGCAAAGGGACACACGTAAAACACAGAAAAAACAACAACAACCAAAAAACACGTTATCAAGCTACTTACAGCCACTTTGACCACATCTACATCGTGTCATGTGTTTTAAGATAAGAAAAGTTGGAATTCTATTTTACACTGATACATTTAGACTTAAAACAATAACATTAAGCCATCTCAGCGTCATTGGCATAATTATGGGATGCAAGACGGGTAGACGAGCGAGGGGGCATTGGGAGGAACCTGCACTAATGCACGAGGAATTCTGTTTCAAGGAGGAGACTGAACTCAGTAAGAGTGGAAACATTTGAGGGTACCTGAGATCCTGTTTTGAAGGTCGACCTGGAGTCTGTACACTACATGACCTGGTGCTGACATGAACCAATGCTCCTATAAAGACCAAAGCAAAAGCAGGTCCCAATATCGAGATCAGGAAGTCGAACTGGACGATGTCGATCAGTCTTAAATCTATCTGACTTTCCATCTCTGGTAGTTTATACGTGAGGTACACGGGTATATCCACAGCTATAGTATCGATGTAGTCAATTGCTTGAAGACGATTGTCCGTTCGGGCAAACCCCATGGAACTCAAAGCTATTTCTTTCCGAGCTAGCATCCCTGGTAGAATGATAAAGATGTAAACACAACTCTCATAGATTTTATTACTGTAACATTATTTCATATAATATGTAGAGAGAAAAGAGATAATAATTATCAGTGGCTATCATTTGAGGAACAGATGATTAAGCGTTGATTCCATTAATAAAATGAAAACAGATTTGGACTTCATAATTAAACATTAACTAGAAATAAAATATTAAGTTACAGAAACATGCACACATTATGAAGAGGAAGAGGAACCTGAAAGAACATGGACACATATTATCTGGGGCATGTGGCCTCTCCAAGACCATCCTCCAGGTAACGGTTCAGGGGAAGAAAGAGACGAGTGGACTGGAACAAGCTTTGCCCAAATCCAGGCACTAGCACTCATCTGCGACAAATGGAGGCTTGTTGTGCGGCCTTCCATCATGCAATGCAGCTACGACCCTGGTTGGTCATGTGAACTGTGAACAGAGACCAGTGAACACACACAGAAACGAGTGGTAAACTTACCTGTTAATCCTGTGGCAGAGCCGTCTTGTAAAACAGTGCCGTACTCCTCATCATCTGTTACGACTACCAATGTATATTCAAATTTTAAAGCTGTAGAAAGCAGATCCAGCAAATCCAAGGCAAAGCCAGCGTATTTGGTGCTGTTCCCAGTCCTCACGATTTTTAAGTATTTCTTGTCATCATTCACAATTCCTACAGGTAGATGCATCCCTTCCAGTCCTTCCACCTTTGGTCTCATCAAGTCTTCAAACGTGTTTCCGATGTCTACTGGTGACCAAGTCTCTTTGCAAAATATCGGAAGGTGTTTGATACCCCTTGATGTATGCTGAATGCAAATCTTTTCTTCTGATGGGTAAATGTGGGTGAAGAAATCAAAACAGGCATGACAACTGTTGTCTGAGAAGTTGGAAACGCTACTCGAATTGGCTGTGACCAAAACCCATTCGGTATTGTGAATTATATCGGTCCACTTGAAGGCCGAAAACAAGCACACCGGTTTCGTTAAAGTATCAAATACGCTTTTATCAGACAGCATGAGGAAAACACCCACAACGTGTTTTATTCCTGTGATTAAATCTTGTAAAATCGTGTAGATCTCGTAGGCGTCCTTTTCTGTATTGTTTTTTAGGACATAATTTAGGAACATGAGATCTTCATGATTCTGCACAAACAGATCGTTCACTTGCTGGAACCATAATGAAGTCCAAATGGTTGATTGGGAAATCGTGATCATCACTGGATATGATAGTTTTTGGTTGGATCCCTGATGCTGTTTGCTATTCTGTAGCAGGAGAAAGCTCCTGGTTGATAATGACAATGTTTGCAATTTCGGCAAGTTTGTGACATTATCTGTAGTATTTGAGCTCCATAAGGCCGTGTAACTTACGTTTGTTGTTGTTGTTGCATTTGTTAGAAAAGATAGCCAGAAAATACAATGAATCCAGAAAGACGAAACTGAATGAATGCACGACAAAGCCATTTCATTATTCAATAATAAATGCAGGTCTTATAGTGGTCAAACTAGCCACAAACAAAATATGACCTGTTTCTCTAATGGTCGATTGATATTCGAGTTTCGGGAAGAACTAAACATTGTGTTCACTCTTTGATTTTTGTAAAATATGAATATTTCCATATCTGAGCAATTCAAACAGTAAATTTCATCAACACTCGTTTTGTCGGCAGTTTCGCCACATGTTTAGCATCTAGCATAACGTAACATGGAAGAATATCAATATTTCAATGTCTGAGCAATTCAGACAGTAAATTTCATCAAACCTCATGTTGTCAGCAGTTTCACCAGCCACATGTTTAGCATAACATAACATGGACAAGATAAAGTAATATCCTTGTCGTGTTCGCCATACTTTTGCTAGCAATCTCATAGGTACCGCATGGAATATCTTGTACGGTTGTATCCAGTCTGAGTGAAAGAATACACCTTTCTGCGAATTTGATGTGGGTTTGACACCGAAGAAACAAGTGTACCAGTTTCGTCTGGAAAGTGTTTTGATATATCCTCCATTCAAAAAAAAAAAATCAAAAAAATCAACGGGTTTCCCCATGTCTCATCAAGCACCCAATTAGTTTCCACTCTCAGGAATATCACGATCGTGCCCTTTTCGCCTTGCAAGTCTGATTATTTCACACCATGGAGGCAAACACGGGAGCGTTCTACAGGATGTAAAAGGTCCTTTGCCGTCTGAGATAATGGCAACAGTTTCATCTGTTACACCAAATATTGACACCTTTTGAAGTACCAATCTATTAGGCCTACAATTATTGAGCTGCAATTTCAAGACACGATGGGGACAGCGGTTTGCAAGTTGTTGTTTTTTTTTGTCGTGGTAGTTTACCATCCTCTACAGAGCGATTCTACAAAACCAGGAGACTGGGAAATAATTTACTTCTTATGAAGAACTGAAATTATTTTTCCTTGGGTGTGTGCAAATATTCTAAATTTGTTTGGTTACAATTTGAATGTCATACTTTCATAGCTTGGAGGCTCAGTTGAGAGCATTCTTTTCCTAGGTTTGTTATAATGCATTAATTTCGCGGTTATTTAATGTTTTCACTTCCATGACATGTCATTTTTCCAGAATTTACATACATTACACATTTACTCGTTAATCTATTGATCATACATTTCTGTTAGTTCCTTTACCTCTCCTTGAGATGCAGAGTGGATCAGGCGATGACTTCAGATTTTCTTTGAGAATTCACGGTATACATGTAGTTTTCTTGTGAATTGTCCCTAACGTACAACTTTGTAGAGTTCGTGTTTTCTTTTCTTTTGGGGGGGGGGGGGCACTTTCAATAAAATAAAAAAAACAACAACACATACTAAAAACAGCCCATGCGAAATTTGAGGTTTGGGTAAACGGCCACCAAATAAACATCTTAATGCCGCTTTCCGAGAAGGACATAATTATGAGCACAGAATGATGTTACGTTCTGAGAGTGCATGTTGTAAGATTATGGAAACCTTTTTCCTTTCTACACTCACGTCCTTATCCATGTTTTGGTCAGGAAAGAGGGCGTGGATCTATCTGAATACATTGAACTATTTTCATTTCTATAGTAATTAGACATGGCAATCTCTGTAGGCCTTAGTTCAGCAAACCTTCCCTGCTTTGGCAAGGTCTCTAGTAGTGGTGAAAGAAATGGCATTTTATAAATTTATAAATTAAAATGTTCTTTTTGTCCTTTTTTTTTTTTTTGGGATCCTCCTAATACTGTTCTGTTTTGAGAAAATCATCCTTTTTATCCTCATTTTGTTGGGACTTTCGCTCCTGAACTATCTGCGCTCCTGACTAGACTGGAACACGGTGTGTCCTTCTTCGCTTTTTCTATTTTGGCTATTGCTTTTGTCCCTTTTTAGTTTCTTCCCGTGATATCCGATTCCCTCTCTATGTTGGTTTGAATCTGAAGACCTTCACAACAGACAAAAAATGAATTAATATTTCATCATTTACAAACTAATTTGGGTGGCAAGATAATAATTATTGGGAGAAACAAAACAATACAAAAATAAGAATGGTTGACAGAAGGCAAATCTTTGAGTGATCTGTTTCTTGTTTCTTGTTAGGACTTGTCCGTCCACTGCAGGATGTAGCCCTCAGCCAATGATCTCCATTCTGATCTGTTTTTCGTTCGTCTTGTCCATGCCTGTCCAACTGTCTACACAATTATCATTTCTCCATCGTCTCTCGTGCGTCCTGTTGTTGTCGTTCCTTTCCTAAGTTTCCATTCAGAGCAATGCTTTGTCCATCTATTATCTTTCATTTTTCCCATATAATTATTGAGTGAACTGAGGGAATATTAAAACTCACAGCTGTGCTGGTTCTCACGTTTCGTGATTTTACGTGAAATGACATTGGATGATTCCGCCCGTGCTCTTTCCTAAACATTCCTATTCATTTCACGGTCAAGTTGTTTTGTTTGTTCAAGTTATACTCCATTTACTTTGGGTTGTTGTTAGGGGCCCTAGGGGACCGTAGCCTCACTGCAAGCCGAACAGAGTAAATTAGTACTGCTTTATGTTCACTGTTCAATTATAAGCTTATTATATAATGTAGATACTGTCATGATTCGGATGTTGTTAAAACTCACGCAGAGAGTGAGTTGTTGTTGTCTTACCAGGGCCAGGAGAAATTGGCTGGTGGCCTTGAACGGCCCTCGCGAATTATAGTTGGTGAGTAAATAAATGTAAAGTTAAACTATTGGATTCACGCTTGTCGGTTTTAATGTTCGTGATTAATAAGTAATGGAGTAGGGGTGAAACAAGGTGGGGATAGTTGACATTGTTAAGTATGACTAGACAAGTTTTTGCACGTTAACTGGCTGGTAGAATAGTGCAGACGTATTACTACAATTAAAATGGTGGGAGGTTTCGACCAATGAGATAGCTGAACTAATTGGGCCAGCGGACTAGCACTGCTGGGTAGTTAGATAGTATAAAACATCGTGTAACGTTCAGATTTATTGAATACAGACGAGCAGAAGCATCGTGTCGTGAATTATCTTTGGTTGGCCAGTACCTGAACTGTGATTTGAAGACTAGAAGTCCTTGCTAACGGACTGACTGAGCTCTAGAAAGAAAGGTCTGAGTGGGCTGACCTTTGAAAGCCCACGCTGCGCTATTTTGATGTTCGCGCCTACCAGTAGCCTACCAACAAGCTGAAGTGTGCTTCTGTAGGCTTGGAACGTACTGGGCTCTCCTAACATTCAAGCCCATATCGTCACAAATCCCAGACTGAGAGATGTAATAATTATAACAGGACAACAATCACGAACGAACACGTATAACACTTAACAGAACAACCCATCAGACTCACACATTTATTAAACGTAAACATAAAGATAAAGATAAAGACGCAATTACATACATTATATTACTCGATTAACTGCCGTACAACGGCCTTCTTCCCTCAAGCACTCTTCCTCGGGTCCACAACCCGGTAGTTACTTTTAAAAGCACTTCGGCTTCAGCCTCTCCACTCAATGTCTTAACACATTTAGTATTTCTTTCGCACCGCAGTCTCTCAATAGCACCTCCCTATGGCAATAACACCTTAGCCTTCCAATAACACCTCAACATGTCCATAGCACGTTAATAGTTCAATTCACATTAGTATCTCAATGGCACAGTATATTAATATGACATGTAATACATCTTAAGAGCACATTAACATTTCTATACACATCCCTGTCTGTGGCCAGACTACCACGACTCATGCGTTCCTCCTGTCCTGCTCGACAGCTTCACTCCACTGGCCTATGCGTAGCCTTCGGCCCTATGCTGGCCTATCCCCTGTGCTGCTCGCTCACCGTGGGTGGCTTCTCGGCCCGACCCCGGCACCTACAAGAAGAACATTACATTGGTATAATACCATACCATTTCTAACCACTTCACCCCTCATTACAAACCATGAAGCGTACACACAATAGTCCACCTTTCACTCACCACACATCTTACGGTAACACACCTCCACCGTACCACACAGCACTCACTCTCGCTACGAATCCATGAACCTAACTGACATCTATCGCTCATGGCGCACATTTCTATACACAGTAATCACTGACTTCCACATTCCTCACATATCCTTATTTACATCATGGTCATAGGCGAATATAATACATCAATCATCATAATTATAAATCATAGTTCAACCTACCAGTCATCACTGGAAAACACACAACAATCTCCCGACTGCCTCTGATCTCACGTCTGTCCCCTGGGACTCCTTAACTTGCAGTGATTGTCAATACAGCGCTCTCGCCTCATTCCGACCCCCGCCCCCTCACACCATTTCACGCTTTAACGTTAACTAACAAAAGTCAATATAGGTGAGCAGCCTCACTATCCCGTGAGTCAATCCCTCACTTCCATGCCCCCGTAATCCTTGAATCCCGCTCACTCCACTCGTGACACATATGATTTAGGGAGAGTTTGCCTGGCGACTGGCCAGTGGCGACTCAACAGTCACTTTAAATTGATATCTAGTTTCGTATAATATACCTATTTGCTATTGATTGCAGTACATCCAATAAGGAACCATAATTACATGAGTATCAACAATTAAGTTAGTAATTAGAATTTATTGCTTTGAATATACCTCTATTGTCTTTTGTTTTGTTTATTAATATTTATGTAAAACATGGCCTGACCGGCCTGACATATATAGATCCTCTAGTTGTTTAATACTTTTCTTGTGTGGTTGTGTCCGAGTGTGAGTTAGCTGCCTCTCGTTCAGTGGAATGCTCCCCAAGACCCTAACTCTGCTCCTGACATCTGGAGGGGACATCCTCACCCTAAACTGACATCTGGAGAGGACCCCACTGACATCTAGAGGACACCACTAGCATCTAAACTGATATCTGAAGAGGACCCCGTCAACATCTGCAGGGATACCACTCTAGACTCCACTGTTATTTATGTCATTTTTTGTAGTTTATAGTTTTGTATACTGCTAATTTTTTTTTTTGTTTCTCCCCCACATGTCTGGCATGTCCTCTCGTCATTGATCCTGGGACCACTACGAGGGACTGACAGCTAGTAACAGGAAAAGACAAGACCAGCGTTGTGGACAAAGGGAAAGAGCCAGTCCATTTCACCCAGTTAAGTGAACCATCTGTATTAGTCTTCGTTTGAGGGGTTCGTCGTTCCAGCTCCCCTACTTTTGACAGGCATTATTTTTTCTCTTTTGTGTTTAGATTAGATACGCGGGAGATTGGAAGGGATCGAGACTCAGCTTACCTTTCTTGCCAGACTAGTCGATCTAGATGGTGGTTTAAACCGGGTGTGAGGTATGCTTTGCCTTGAATAGTTCTGTAGGGACCTGTTATTCGTGTAGATTGTTAGCGTTCTATCTTCCTCGTACTTTTAGGAAGACGTCTCTCCTGTGCTTTTCTTACCTATCTGTAGATAGTTTCAGGTTAGTCGGGTCTGTTGTCGTTTGTTCTTTCTGTTAGTCTAGTCACTCTCTGTGTAATTCTTGTCCATTATAGTGTTACAGTATCATATTTATATACTCATTATTGCTATTATTGCCTGGGATAAATCACGTGTCTAGGGCACGTTGAGAGATAATCTGGATATTACAGTTGTTAGGCTTGTATAGCCAAGGAAGTTAATATCGTGAATATTGATTTATTCCGGTTTATAGCAGAGCTAACGCTGCTAGGAGTGTACGGAAGATACACTGGGAATATTACATTGGTATCGTTAGTTAACGACCAATCACGGAAGCAGTAGACTGACTGCTTGAGGATTAGGAGATATACGTGAAGGAGATAAGTGATCACTAGGATAGCTCAACCACTAATTGGTTGACTAAGACATACTGTTTGTTGTTAATTTCGTTATTTCGTTCATACTGCAGGAACGAACACCCGCAGAGTGCAATTGATACATTGCTTCCAGGGAGAATAAAGTTAGAGAGTTTTGATAAGTTGTCCTCGATTAGGACATTATATCGCATTATCGACCGGTATCATGGCCGAACTACAGAGATATTTGGAACTCGCCAAATCATTTGGCATACCGGAAGCTCAGCGTGCTTCTTGGGTTGACCAGAAACTGAAAGAAGAACGAGAAGAAAAAGCCGCGGAGAGATTACGCCAAGAAAAAGCCGCGGAACGTGACGGGAGAGCCGCGGAACGCGCGGAGAAACAGGCTCAAAGAGAGTATGAGCTCGCTTTGAAACAGTTGGAAGCGAAGCAAGCCCAGCCTACCGGGGCTCCGGAATTTGCTTCCAATAATAAAACGAAGCCTAAATTGCCAACCTTTAATGATAAGGTTGATCGTATTGATTCCTACCTCCACCGCTTCGAACTCCATGCCGTTTGCGCGGGATGGCAGCGTGGTGAGTACACGTCATGCCTCGCCAATCTTTTGACAGGGAGAGCGTTGGAAGTTTTCCATAGCCTCACTATTGATGACGCTAGGGACTATGACATTCTAAAGACCGCGCTATTAAAGCGTTTCCAACATACGGAAGATGGATTTCATAAGCGTTTCCGCGATTGCAAGCCGGAAGCTTCTGAGAATTTCTCCACTTACGTGGACCGCCTCCGCCACCTGCTCAGCCGTTGGACTGAGTTGGCCGGTGTGGAAGAGGGAAACTACAAGAAACTATATGATTTAATAATTAAAGACCAAATATATATGTCCTGCCACACGGACCTGGTGGCGCATTTTAAGGAACAAGCCCCCAAAACTACCGTCGAGATAACATCGATAGCGGTACGGTATGCTGCGGCTCACCCTAATCGATCGTTAGCTAAAGCTAAATTGAGCGAACCATGTTACGCCGGCGTTGCTACTAGGACACCGGTACCGTCGAGACAATCACGACAGCCCTTTCGACAGTCGCCGCAGGTTCGTCCACGGTCCGAGCCGCCGTTTAACAGGAGACAACCGAATCCCCGTAATTTTTCTCGGGACTGGGAACCCCGATATACACACGTCCTTTCCCTACCGGAGGACCGCGTAACTACTATCAAGCGCCCCCATCTCCTTCTTATCGAGGTACACCTCGAAGGGATGATATTCAAATCCACTGTTATAGATGTGGCGGCGAAGGCCACATTCGGAGACAATGCAGAGTTAGACTAGATGCGGCAAATGCATGCTCTGTAGCATTCACCGAAAACCGCGGTAACAGAACTAGGAATGCCGAAACCGTAAATAAAGTTATTCCAGTTAGTTCGCCCTCCACGAGCGAGGCGCGCTGACATTGTATGGGGGACGAGTAAACGCCATACGAGCATCCGTATTGCGAGATTCAGGCTGTACGACCGTCGGTGTGCGGGAATCGCTTGTCCGTCCTGCACAACTCCTGGATCGCGATGCGACGTGCATTACGTTTGGAGGATCAGTTGAACATTTTCGCTTAGCGGAAATATATGTTGACACACCGTTTCTAACTGGTGTTGTCACGGCCTGTGTGCTACCGAATCCGGTCGCCGACCTAATCAGTGGGAATATTCCCCACTTAAAGGACGTCTCCGATAGCGAACTCGAGATTTGGGACGATGAGAACGACATTGCGTGTGTCACGACAAGACAACAATCGCGTCGCCAGAGTGACGACACATTACGATCGCCTGTCGTCGACTTGGACTTGGATGTGACCCCCGAGGTTTTTCATAACGAACAGCGCACAGATCCATCACTAAAGCCCCTCTTTGCTAAGATTCATCCGGACGGCCCGGATACAACCAGGTTCTGCCTGAAAGACGACCTCCTATATCGCGTTTTTCGGGGAAAGCGCGAAACTATTTTGCAATTAGTGATACCAAGATCATTTCGCCGTGACATCGTCCGCCTCGCGCACGACACGCCATTGTCGGGCCATCAGGGCAAAGCCAGAACAAAATCGAGAGTCCTGTCTCAGTTTTTTTGGCCCGGGGTTTACGGTGACATAAATAGCTATGTGTCGCGTTGCGATACATGCCAGAAAAGAACCCCCAAAGGAAAAACTTCGCGGGCACCTATACAAGAGATGCCGCCGGTGTCCACTCCATTTCAGCGAGTTGCCGTCGACATCGTCGGGCCATTACATAAGTCGGATAGAGGCCATCGGTTTATTCTATCAGTAATCGATTATGCCACCCGTTGGCCTGAGGCAATCCCGTTAAAAGAAATATCGGCCGATCACGTCGCCGAGGCATTGGTTACCATATTCACGCGCGTCGGATTCCCGTCCGAATTATTATCCGATAGAGGTCCGCAATTCACCTCCGACCTTTTCAGGAAAGTACTGGAACTCACGGGCATTAGGCAGAAACTTACGTCACTATACCATCCACAGTCCAATGGCTGTTGCGAGCGCTGGAATGCCACCATGAAAGCTATGCTGGCACGCGTTTCAGCCGATAGACCTGGTGACTGGGACCGTCGACTTCCGGCCATCTTGTTCGCATATAGGGAACTCCCAAATGCGACAACGGGTTTTTCCCCGTTTGAACTTTTATACGGTCGTAAACCACGTGGCCCGATGGCCATTTTACGCGATTTATACGCCGGTTCTGATACCGACGTTCCTGATACGCGATCCGCGTATCAGTACATCGTCGATCTCCGACATAGAATAGTTAATGCATGCGACCTGGCTCGACAATTTGCATGCGTACGGACCAGGTCATTTATAGGATATCGCGATCGGGGTAGTCGGTTAAGAACCCTGTCAGTCGGAGATCGGGCATTGGTGCTGTTACCAGAAACGAACAACAAGCTACTCCTCACTTGGAAGGGCCCCTTTCTAGTTAAGAAGCGACTCTCGAGAGTTAATTATCTCATTACCATCCGTGGTAACGATAAGGTTTACCACATAAACATGTTGAAAAAGTATTTTACCGATGATCAAGGTCATCACGATCATTCTTGCCATGTTGTGGCCCAAGCAAACGCAGCGATGGTCACTATCGATGACAACGACCGGGAGCCATTACCTATGGCTAGATCGCTCCTGTCCTTGCAAGCCACAGAGGACGCGACTTCCGTTAATATCAATCCACAGCTGGATCAAAGTAAGACACAGGACATAATGGATCTTATTCAGGAGTTTGCGCCACTATTCACTGATTTGCCGGATAAAACATCCTTAGTTCAACACGTCATCCGGTTGCACTCGGACGTACCCGTGTTTGTTAAACCCTACCCGCGCCCGCTGCACGCGCACGACACCATACAGTCCGAGGTGGAAAAGATGCTCAGCTTAGGAGTCATTGAGCGTTCGACGAGCCCTTACTGCTCGCCGATTGTACTAGTAAAGAAAACAGACGGTTCCGTTAGGTTTTGTATCGATTACAGGAAGCTTAACGCTCTAACCATTTACGATGCTGAACCTATCCCGAATCAGGAAGAGCTATTTGCGCGATTGGCTGAGTCGTCCGTAGTTTCGAAAATAGATTTGGCTAAAGGCTACTGGCAAATCCCAATGGAAGAGGCCAGTAAACAGTACACAGCGTTTCAGACCCCTATGGGTCTCATGCAATGGAGGTTCATGCCATTCGGTCTCGTAACAGCACCAGCGACATTTGCGAGGATGATGAACATCCTATTGCAGCAGACACCATACGTCCTAAGCTACTTTGACGACATTTGCGCTTTCCATACGGATTGGAAAGGCCACTTAGAGGCACTTCGTCAAGTGCTTAGTAAACTTCGAGATGCCGGGCTTACAGCTAAGCCTAGCAAAGTCTTCCTGGGTTATACGCAGATTAACTTTCTAGGACATACTATCGCCAAAGGCGTCCAAACACCGGACGACAATAAAATAAGTAAGATTTTAAAACTCCAGGCTCCTCATACTAAAAAGCAGGTTCGTAGCCTGTTAGGCTTTTTGAGCTATTATCGGAAATTCGTTCCTAATTTTTCGGCCCTTACGGCCCCGTTATCCGATCTTACAAGAAAAGACCGACCCAATAAAATTATCTGGACTATGCAGTGCGCCACCGCGCTCGCGACAGTGCAGCAACTGTTCTCCAGTTCGCCGCTGCTTATCCTACCAAATATTAGGCACACCTTCACCGTCCGCACTGACGCGTCGGACCAGGGAATTGGAGCTGTTTTGCTTCAGGAAAGAGATGGCTTATTGCGACCGTGTATGTACGCTAGCCGGAAATTACTTCCGAGAGAACAGAGATACGCTGTCATAGAGCGGGAGTGCCTGGCGATTGTATACGCCGTAGACGCGTTTTCAGGCTACTTGCTTATGACGGAATTCGTCATCGAGACAGACCATAAACCGTTATTATTTTTAAAATCGAACCGAGCCAAGAACGCTCGTTTGACCAGATGGAGTCTGGCCCTTCAGGAATATCGCTTCATTATAAAGGCCATTCCTGGTGGAGACAATGTCCATGCCGACCTATTATCACGGTTACCTTAATCTTGTTGTATTTTAGTCTGTCATATATATTGGCGTTGGATGGGATTGACACCTCATTCAGAGACCGAGGGATGGTATCACATATTGTTCACCCATTGTGAACACTTTTCACCTACCCCTGTGCTTTCCTTTGTTCCAACAGCTATTTTACTGACGTCGACCCGTATTTTGGCCACACTAGACGTTGTTGCCCAGGGTCGAGGTCGAGAAGTCATGGCAGACCAGGAGTCCAGATCCACTAATGCCATCGACGCTACTATAGTTATCTTTTCTTGAGTATTATTCATTGTATGTATGCATTCCTGATGACATTCGCACAGGATCAATGTTGTACTCCAAAATTTTCGAGTTATGATTGTTAATGTCTACGTATTTAGAGGTAAGATTTAATCCTCAGAGAGATATATACTTTTGGACGGAGCCTTAAGATTTTCATGAAGTTTTGTCCATCAAGGATACCCGTCCCGTAGGGTTTTTTTTTTTCAACTTTTGTAGTAGTCTTAGTGATTACCTAGTTCAGTTCACCTTTCGAGCAATTTCTCGACTCATGCCTTCCCCTTACGATAATCATTTATATCGTTAAAATTGCAAATTTTAACTGGGGTGGGGGATGTGTCATGATTCGGATGTTGTTAAAACTCACGCAGAGAGTGAGTTGTTGTTGTCTTACCAGGGCCATGAGAAATTGGCTGGTGGCCTTGAACGGCCCTCGCGAATTATAGTTGGTGAGTAAATAAATGTAAAGTTAAACTATTGGATTCACGCTTGTCGGTTTTAATGTTCGTGATTAATAAGTAATGGAGTAGGGGTGAAACAAGGTGGGGATAGTTGACATTGTTAAGTATGACTAGACAAGTTTTTGCACGTTAACTGGCTGGTAGAATAATGCAGACGTATTACTACAATTAAAATGGTGGGAGGTTTCGACCAATGAGATAGCTGAACTAATTGGGCCAGCGGACTAGCACTGCTGGGTAGTTAGATAGTATAAAACATCGTGTAACGTTCAGATTTATTGAATACAGACGAGCAGAAGCATCGTGTCGTGAATTATCTTTGGTTGGACAGTACCTGAACTGTGATTTGAAGACTAGAAATCCTTGCTAACGGACTGACTGAGCTCTAGAAAGAAAGGTCTGAGTGGGCTGACCTTTGAAAGCCCACGCTGCGCTATTTTGATGTTCGCGCCTACCAGTAGGCGTGACCAATGGTAATATATCTTATTTGTTCAAGCATAATAGAAGATCAGAGATAGAGAGAGAACCACAGCCTCATAGGAAGTCTAAGGAAACCCCAGCTGGCACTCGACGACGAGTGGCCTGTGTTATAGAATTATTTCCATAAGTATGATTGAAGTAATATGGCACATTGTTGATGAATTGAATAATGATTGTGCATATATATAAATAGTTTTTTTGCAACTGCATAATTACCTACAAGCTGAAGTGTGCTTCTGTAGGCTTGGAACGTACTGGGCTCTCCTAACATTCAAGCCCATATGATTTAGGGAGAGTTTGCCTGGCGACTGGCCAGTGGCGACTCAACAGTCACTTTAAATTGATATCTAGTTTCGTATAATATACCTATTTGCTATTGATTGCAGTACATCCAATAAGGAACCATAATTACATGAGTATCAATAATTAAGTTAGTAATTAGAATTTATTGCTTTGAATATACCTCTATTGTCTTTTGTTTTGTTTATTAATATTTATGTAAAACATGGCCTGACCGGCCTGACATATATAGATCCTCTAGTTGTTTAATACTTTTCTTGTGTGGTTGTGTCCGAGTGTGAGTTAGCTGCCTCTCGTGCAGTCGAATGCTCCCCAAGACCCTAACTCGGCTCCTGACAGATACCACGGTCCAATAACACCGGCTTGCATCTATCAAAAAAAAAAAGGCCCATGTTTAAATCAAATCATTCAGTTGCATTGTATGTCTCTGAAGATGAGGTATTAGCGTCGTATTCCATACTTGTGAAATGTCGTCAACCCAGTTACAGGGATAACCTATTGTATTTTCACGCGAAAGGGCTCAGGAAACAAAAATTACATCAGCAATCTAGTACACCACAAACGAATAACATGACAAAAGCCAGTCGCGCCTCTATCTACAAAATTATAATGGAGATATAGATCAGGGTCAAGTCATGGTCTGTGCTGGCTAGCAGCGCTAAGCTGAAGAAAAGCTAGACCCGAGATACAAAGATCTCCAAGCGGGAAGCAGCTTCACGGCCAGTAATACACTGATATTTCCCGAAATAAGTTCTTGTGAGTTATTGTTATTGTCAAGGTAATGGGTGATGAGATAATAATTTATTTCTTGTTAGCAGAAGAGATTTTAAACGCATTATTGGTAACACGCAATGCAAAATACAGCTCACAACTGTGCGACAACACAGGGTTTCTAGCAGTAAACATTACACGCTGTAGCAGTGCATTTATCACTAAGTTTAGAAGGCCATAATATATTACCTAAGACTCAGGATACCAAGACGAGTCATTCCTTCTCACAGTTAAATAATGCCCGCTGTGTTTAGGTCTTAGTTCTTTGTTTTAGGGGGTTCGCTGCCCCTAGCATTTACCCCTTACTCTTCTTTTTATTTTTCTAGTACTTGTTTCTGTGTGATTTTCTGGTAGAGATTTGTGGGTTTTTTTGTTTTTTTTTCAGAATTTTGCCCGGGCAGCGGCCTTGTTAGGCCTGCTTTTCTCGTCTTTCAACGGCCAAGGTATCTTTAACCTGCCCATCGTCCACACGAGCCTTCGAATTTTTCGTTCTTATCCGAGAAGATTAGGTGCTCGATGCTACCTACCATAGGATCAGGGACAGGAATCCCCCCCCCCCCTCAATAAAAAACAACAAAGCTCCAACATGCCTGAACTGACCAAGGACCAAACTCGATACCTTCGGCGTCAGAGGCGAGCACTTTGCCTCTAGACCACTTTACCCCCAATAGTTCCCACCATAGATATAGTACACTAGTCTAGATCGCTGAGCCAGCCAGCGGCCCACGCAACGAATTGAAAACGAGGCCGCCATTACGCTAAGCCTGAAGCTCGCCGATGCTGTACAGTCGTGCCAGCCAAGGAGTATAGCAGTAATGTTGCGGGCGTGCGTTGTTTTTTGTTTTCGGGAGAGGGGGGGGGGGGGTTTACCATGTGTGAGTTTGCGAGACAATAATATACAAATCACTGTTTTAAATGCTCTTCAGAAGTTTTTGAGCATTGAAACAACTCATTATGAGACAGCTTTATACTTTCATAGTGCTATGTATATCGACCTTCAAAAAAAAAAAAATAATAATAATAAATGTTGAAAAAATTATCTACATCTACAATGTTAATCTTGGCGGAATTCAATTAAAATACATACCGCATATGCATTCAATGGGCTATACAACCCACCTCGCCCCACCAAAAAACAAAACAAAACGACGCACAGTGATGTTTAAAAAACAATGGTTTGACCAGCTAGCGACTCATGATTTTGATGTCCACAGTCACCCATTCAAAAAAAGCAACATTTCAATAATGGAGAAAGGAATGAGACAGAGAGCCTTATTATCAGTTAATCCAACTGAATATCAGTCAAACGTGAAGAATGTATGGGGACGACACACCCACGGGACACAGTATTTCTTGAAAGAAAGAAGAAGAGGTACAGAAGGAAAGATGGAAATCAGTAAACAGTTTGATGGAAGGAGGAGAGGTAACACAAATACATCCTGTTAAAAAAGCAAACTCCACACGCTGTCGTATGTTTCACAGTAAGGATAGTCTACATCTCTTGAGGACGTTAAATGAAACATTCACTTTTGTAACACTAATAACTCCGGTCGCAAGAGAAATTGCAAGTCCACATATAGAGTAATTTTCTATTCAGGTTTAACAAGGAACCAAGAAACAATAAATACATAAAATTGTACTCACCACCGGTGTTCATGTATTCCAAGACGGGGATGAGGAGCAGCACAAAAAAAAACTACTGTCCACTAAACAGTACCAACTTGTTCAGTTTCATCCTCTTGGCTGCTTTGCCTCCAAGGATCATTCTCTGTTGGTGCAATTTGCCAGCCTTAAAGAGTCTCATCCGCAAGTAGTAAGATGCCACACTTTTGATGAGGCTAGTGATGTGGTCCTCCTCTACAATCATCTCGTGGTCATAGAAATGATCCCGCAGAGATGGGAATAGATCAAAATATTTCTCCTTTACATATGTGAGGACGAGGTTTTGAATCTGGACATCAATGAATTTCTTGTGTGGCAAGGTCTGCATGACATCTGGGCTAGGCATCACAACCCTGAATGCTTTTTCTGTTGCCAACAAAAGCTGCACAACACCGTCAGAAGGGCATACAAGACCGCCTTGATCTCTTCTCCTCAGAAAGGAGAAACGAATATCTTTCGGAGTTTCCGCACATGTCAAGGCAGCCCTGCAATCTGAACATTTTATTTTTGGAATCAGACGTGCGCACACAAATCCTGCTGTGTAGGTCAAGCATGAGTATCTCCACTCATTATCCGGGAGTGTAAAGGTGGACTCAAGCCTGTCAACCGCAGCAGCAAACATGTCATCCTGTGAGAAATCAGGCAGGTTTTGGGGTTTTGCCGGTGCCTTCAAAAGAAAACAGTCCAACTGCAACTCCTCTGTGCCATCCAGTTGAAGGCAATTAGCATACTCGGATGCTTTCACATCATTCTGAATCATGAGTGTGCGAACTGAAGCCCGAAACTGTTGTGTAGTTGGGTTGTTATTCCACCCATTTCTTTGACGAATCTGAAATAAATGAATAAATTAATAATTTCCATTCGATAAAATACAGGTAAATTTTTCTCTAAACAATAAAATCTTCAAAAAAACTTTCTGCAAGTGATTACTATAGAGTAGAATAGATACATTTGCCTGAGCAATGGTCCAAACAGCATTCTCTTTTCAATTTCCAGATGGCAAAGAATACATGTGGCAGCCTTAATATCCACAATGAGCGTGCATGACTTCTGAATTTTGCTATCCCAAAAAGAACCTGGAGTTCAGTCCTACCCACCATAGCATCAGAGGTATAAAAAAGATTATGGACATTTTATGCTGCTTTGGTATGTTTCGAAAACACGAATCCTTACCTTTCAGAGGACTGCAAACACTAGAGCACAATTATAATTTATCTATAATCAGGATCACACTAAAAAGACAGATCTCTTCTTGTAAATAGTGCTTGGAATTTTCCCAGAATTTTGCAATTATGTTGGTTAATTAAATTATTATCAGTTTCCTCTGGTCAGCATTATTTGCAAGATCTTGTAAATGCTACTTTGTTTCTGATTATCTCTGTCTCAGCAGACTATCAGATCAACAGACTTAGTCTTTTGTCCTGTTTTACAAACTCTAGATCTATTTTTTTTTAAATATAATAGGCCTATATATCTTCATAGTTAACACTGACTGACTGAGGAACAGCTACACTATCAGTATTAAGTCTATTTCACATATGAATTTCATCCTTGCCTCTATCACCTACTGTGCTAGCTCTTCATAATGGGCCTTTTTAATTGCTTACATAGCTACCCAAAGCAAATGTAATTGTAAGCACACCTCTTTTAACTTTTTTTCCCCTAAGTAGCCTACTCATATTCATCACTGAGCATCAATTGACATCAGACATTAATGTACTGTGCCAGATGTCCGGGCTGAGAATAATAAGTTGCACAGCCAAAACGGAAGTTACGAAAGCAGTTCAAGAACCGAAATCTGATTAGCCAAACCACACTAGCTGTTCTGTTATCAATACCGTTATATAGCATTAGCAGACAGTGATGCTGACTGCTGTACTTGGGTCAATGACGCCACGCTATTGACTGCTAGCGGTACGCGAGCCTGTTCCTCATTAAATTTGCAATAAACTAACACAAACTTTTGACAAACAACATCAGAAAGCCATTCTCATATAATATAGATCTAGTCTATATAAAAAATCTTGCCAGGCCCATTGTATTCGGTTAATTGCACCCACATAAATCTAGATCTAGATTAGATCATAGCGGTCAATGACGCGCTGCTACTGCTGGCAGAACGAGAGCCTGTTCCTCACTAACTTTGCAACAAACAGACTAAAACTCTTGGTAAACAAGATAATAAAACCAATCAAATAAATATCTTGTGATTCCTTACCTTTCAAATTGTCAGCTGGAGTTTGCAGTCGATCTTGAAACAATAACGATGTCAAAAAAAAACGAAAGTGAAACTGCACAGGAAGAGTACGCCGTCTACTGTTTATCAGGCTTAAACAATGGCGGCCGGACTTCCTGGGAAGCGTCGGTTTCCTTTCCACCGACCAATGAGAGTCGGCGATCTAGTGTACTATATCTATGGTTCCCACTCACAGGGATATCACGATCATACCCTTTTGTTGCTTTGCAAGTCTAATCATTTCTCACCTTGAATACAAAAATACATGAACAGTCTACGAATGTCCGAGACATGAAAGGTCTTTTGCATCCGAGATAATGGCAACAGTTTCACGTCTGCTGTGAGGTCCTTTGGTTTCCCGAGGGCCTCAGCCTAATGCTGTTGGCTCCAGGGGTTTCACCTCTGACACCCCTGGGGGTTATAATGCCCGTCATTTGTGCAAGCTTATTATGAAGGAAGGAGGTATGCGTAACGCATTGTTGCTATGCGCACAAAGATTTGCCGATTCGTCTCGGTACTTCTGCGTGTCTGGTATTGCCCCGCGTAATTTGAATACAGTGTAACGCTGCTGTTCTGTTTAGATAAGTCTTTGTGTGCTACGTCACTGACGTGGCCCGGTGTGCCAGTTGGGCTAACGACGTGGGTTTTTTTTTTATCAAGGGAAAGAACTCAAAGATTGCATTGGAAATAACGAACAGTCTTTTTTCGTCGTTAACTCCCATTGGAGTTATTCCTGGTGTGTTCTAGATAGATGGTCAGACAGACAGACAGACAGATAGACAGATAGATAAATAGATAGATAAATAGATAGACACACAGACTGATAGATAGATAGATAGATAGATAGATAGATAGATAGATAGATAGATAGATAGATAGATAGATAGATAGATAGATAGATAGATAGATAGATAGATAGATAGATAGATAGATAGATAGATAGATAGATAGATAGACAGTTTGAAAGTAAGTCAACAGGAAATCCTGATAACACTGAGATAAATGAATGGCTACACAAAGCCTACAACATCTCAAGGACATAGCCATTATACCGAATACCTATCAATGTAACCTTTATGAGATAACTATGGTCATGTGATTGTCTTTAGGAGTATAGACTACGTGTACAGTCACAGACAAACTGTGTCACTACAATGGCTAAGGTCGACAAATCTGTCATAGAAGCCAGCAATTTCCTTTCTGAATTGCTGAAAAAGAATGCAAACTTTTATGATGTCTTGCAGTTTTGAAGATACCAATTAAGTGGTCTTGTCCAGAGCATCGGCTCTGCTCCGCTGCGGAAAATGACGTATGAAAAAGTAAAACACTCTTTGCCTCTGTATACTTGTCCACAGCGTCCCTCGCCGCTATAGACGAAAAAGAGATATTTCAAACGACATTCTCCGTAAAAATAGCGGAGCGGATGCTGTGGACAAGACTACTAATACACTGAACATCATAAAGCCAGATCATTAAGTAAATATGAAATTATCCCCCCACCACACCCCCCCCCCCAAAAAAAAACACAAAAAAAATCCCTTGTCAAAAAACATTAGGCAGTGCGATAATCTGTTTCATGTCTCTTCTCTCTGTCTCTTTCTCTCTCTCTCTCATGCACACTCACATTTAGGCAGTGGCGTGGCTTGGGTTGCCAACGCCCGGGGCAAGGCAAATATTGCGTCCACTGACCCACGGGCTGTGAGCACCTTGGCAACGTTTATTTACCCCGTCGTGTTGAAAAACTGTGTAGATTGTTGGAACATTGGGAGATTTTCTGTGTGAGTGAGGAAAAGGGCGCCCCAGTTTCTAATTTATTATTTCTAATTTATTTTCCTTTACGGTTGAAATTTTGGGCCCCTACGAATTTTGCGGCCCAGGCAACCGTCTATGTGACACGCCGCTCAGCTACGCCACTGCAATAAGGCGCATGTCTGACTGGTGTTGAGCAACAATATCTATTTAAAACTAGCTGAGGTCCCCTTGCCCGGGATAAATCGGTTTGAATATTGGTTTCAGTTCTGGGCGGTTATTATGGACCTGCTTCATCTGGCCTGTTCCTATTTGTTTATTTTATTTTTGTTTGTTTGTTTTTAAATAAGTCTTACTGCACTGCCTTTGTGAGTTGATACCCTGCGCATCCCGTACAACAGCATGATTTGCGCACGGGTTAGTGTGTTTGATAGTGAACACATCGCGGGAAGTGATAACGAAACCTTAAAATGGCGAACCATGACTCGAAATAGATCTAAATGATGGCGAAACAATAAATTTCCAATAAAAAAACTACACGGATTTGAGACTTCTATTAAAAACTGTGCACTCTTACATCCATTCTGATGCACCATATAAAATTTGAAGTTTGAGTGCTGAGTGGTTCAGAAGCCTTTTGCAACGAAAAATCTCAAGTCCACAAATATATATAGTATAGATGATATTCAATATTCTGACTGATAAATCGGAATTTCAGTTTGGTGTTACGAAAGCCATTGAATAGTTATTACATTATAGCATTCAAAACAGGAAAAGTTAGGATAATGTTAAAATGGAAACATTAGTAAATGCCGCCATCAGAAATAATGAGATGTTGAAATAACAATTAGGCTTTTATACACAGATAAATGGCTTTCGTTCTCAACGAGTTCTAGAGACTGGCAATGTGGAGAAAGTTGATGAAAAGTATAACATTACAAAAGTCATCTTGAGGGCAAAGTAATTAATGATTATTACTGTAGCGAATGTAAGAACCTGCACCTAGATTACATTTGTATAATAATAATGGCACGAATTACTATTATTATTGTCTCGCCTTTCACCTTTTTCTTATTCTCATTGATAATTCAGTGCAAGTGACAGTGAGACATCTGACAATCCATCCTATTAGGACTCCTTACAGATGTCCAGATGTACTCAGCCTAGCGAAGACGCGCGACCTGGATCTCGTGAGATTGTCTTCCCTGTATTGTCTTATCATTGTTTAGTCTAGGGAAGAGAACCCCTCGGCCAGGCACTGACTGATACTGCAGTAAGATGATACCAGCAAGCCACAGACTTACGCCAGAGCTTTGAAAACAAACAAATCATGAATATCATCGTATCATCGACGTTAGCGTCATTATCGTATTGATTTCCATGCTATCTTCCTTGTGTCGTCTCCGAAAAGCTGGACAAAAGAGCCTTATTAGGAAATAGGCCTTGGACTGCTGCTCTTGGTATAACGTGATAAATGCTCATCTCGGCTGTAGTCAGTTGCAATATTGTTTAACAGCCTATTGTAAGAGACCCTGTCATTCATGTGTCTTGGATTTAAGTCGAAGTCCACCCCAGAAAATACATTTTTACATTCTATTGCCAAGCTGAAAGTTTAGTTTGGCTGAGTTATGATCTGGGCATCAATAAAAAGAAACCTCCATTACGAATTATCTACTTTCAGCGGTTGGATCAGCAACTGATGCCAGGTGTCGGCTATATTATATTATAATAGCACTGATAATGATATTACAATATCTTTCAAATCATCAGACATTCTGCAGTCCTCTCCGCAACCCCCTCTCTTATGCTGTACTATTCTTTCTCTCTTTATTATTCTCCAGTAATATTCCCTATGTGTTTAATTTCTCAGTTTCTCAAGGTTCTTTTTGTAACCGATATAGAAATAAAAAACTTCAACTCCAGAGTTTCAACATGAGAAAACAAAACAAAACAAAACACGGCCATCCACACCATACGATCATTATGTCATGACATTCTTTATGAGCATTCCAAAGCTCTTCAGATTAAATTACTATTTTCACTACGCCACCGACCCCTAAACTGATGTAATCGGTTTCGGCTACTTTTCAGGAGAAGTCAAAATAAAATGAAAAAAAGCAAAGGTTTTATTTCAGCACAACAGGCCTACCGATGGTCCATTTTTTACAAGTTCACTTTTCGGTAATTTTTCGGCTTAGGAGTCGATTACCAAGATCATTCGATTCGGCTTTGAATGTTGTTGAATATACACACAAATCGGTTTTCAGGAATTTTTGAGTTACTACAGTCTTTGGAAAGAGTGGCGAATTGTCATTCACCCTGCCATGTGGCCGATTACTCAATAAATAAATCACCCAGGTCCTATTACTTTCTTCTGCATTTGTATAATCTTTATCGCCCCGTGAGAAAACTGTAGAACTGACAGTATTCACATTTCAGAGTCACAAAAGCCTGGTGTAATCTGAGAATGACATTGTCAGCTACACTGTACTTTTGTCCTCGTGCACAGGGCCAGAATCATTGAGGAGATAAATGAAGCGCAAATGAGTGGTCATTGACGAGATTCACCAATACTATTCGCAACTTTAGTTCTTGTTTGTTCTATCCCCATTTTCCCGAAAAACTGGATATCTTTTAGTATGCGGAAGAGGTATAACAAATGCACACTTGGACACTTGTTTAAAATACGTTATGGCACTTATCAAGCTGTTTCGTAGTTACGATCTATTCTAATTCCCTTTCATAACATCAAAGCCTTCAAACGTTTAACGCCGACTTTCTCACTAGTGGAAAAAGTGAAGTTGGAACAAACAAGAACAAAGGCCATGACATGTTGTAGCGATAATTCACTTTTGCAGTTAAAGAAAAATCATTATATACTAGCTAATGTGATGGTTGCTTCATTGTCACTACATTGCCTGGAAACTCAAGGTTCTTCACAGCTTTTGATGTATTTGAGGTATATGTTCTTCCGTCTGGTTCTGCAATGGAATTTCAAGGATTAAAATAAGTAGCATCAGTATCAGGTTCTTGTTTTGTGGTTTTCTTTCTTATTGTAATGATGATTTTAATTATTATTTTAATATATTTTCATGACGACCAGCACATCAGTAGATCGTTTTTCGTTTGAAATTAACATACATTATCTTTCGTCATTTTACCCTATATCCGCTGGTGCGCTGATCTGCAACAAATTTTGAAAACCCGTACCACATAAACACAACTGAGCATACTAGACACATATTTTGAATAAACCCACAGGTGTGGCATATTTGTGGCATAAATATTTTGAAAAAAGAAAAACGAAAAAAAAGAAACATTTGTCCACAAATTTGCAACATTAAAAAAAATAATAACGACAGAATTGAAACCTGAATGAATAATTTACATTTTATTTTGAAAAATCCTCTTGTGTGCATATTTACAAGACAATTAAAACACAACAAAGACACTGATGTACACAGTTGCAACATATTTTGAAGAATGTTATTACAAGTACGTCTCCCAAGTTTTTTGCGCTAGGA
This sequence comes from Onchidella celtica, assembly GCA_963931925.1. Taxonomy (NCBI): domain Eukaryota; kingdom Metazoa; phylum Mollusca; class Gastropoda; order Systellommatophora; family Onchidiidae; genus Onchidella; species Onchidella celtica. The sequence goes on from OZ007572.1 coordinate 8,141,655, forward strand.
GTACGTATTTTAAAGCCCTTTGTGACCCCAGAGCTAGAGGGTTCCTCCCAAAATACATCTAACAACAGCCTTAATTAATTATTCTTTCAGATTTTCTTTTTTATTTTCCTCCTGTTTTTTTTTTTTTTTTGGTTGAAAAGGTGGGAGGCCAGGTTAGGGATTCGATAAGATTTAGCGTTGAGGATAAGGACGGGGTTGGGCGTAGATACGTAAACGTATGCGTCCCTAGCGTAAAACACTTGGGGTGCGTACGTACTTATAACAAAAGCCTATTTTGAAACTTTTCGCTACGTCATCATTCGTACCTGGATTCCAAGAGATATCACTCTAAGTAGGAAACAATAGTGCAGTTCGCAGTCATAGCCTTGACTTACCTTTGACCAAGGCAATAATAATATTTGCCTTGCAACCCACTGACCTGCTATTGGGTGTCTTTGATGTTACCCTAGAGTCTGTTGTACAATCTGTTAATGGTATTACAGGGTGTGTGTTGACTGACTTTCATCACTGAGCGTCTTCGTTCTTCATGTTTTATTGTAGTGAAAATAAGGTTAACATCTGTACTGTCTACATAGTTAGGACGCTTGTCTGTGGGGTAACTGTTGCATGAGGTATAGACTTCACACATTGGGAAATGATTCTCTAGAGGCCAATGTCAGAAGAATGTGGGAAAAATGGAGAAATGCACGAAAAGAAGGTATTTATGGTCCTGAAATTCACTTAAAAGTAATATAATAATATTCCTTTACTGGCGTGCCACAACCTTCAGCTAGAAACGTGGCAGTTTCCTAAACAAAGCGAAACGAAAAGGAAAATAAAAGCAAAGAGTTCTTTCGAGTATCTTTAATTTGGAATATTCATGTATGATAACATAAATAATATAATATACTGGAGACGCGGAGGTCTAGAGGCAATATGCTAGTCTCGCATGCCGAAGGTGCCCGGTTCAAATTCTGGTCGGTGCAGGCATATTGGAATTTTGGAATTTTTCTTATATTTCCCCTGTCCCTGATCCTATGATAGGTAGGATCTAGCACATAGTCTTCTCGGATAAGGACGAAAAGCTGGGGGCCCGTGTGCACGCTGCACACGTTTAAGATACCCTGGCAGCTGGAAATCGAGAAGAGCATGCCGAACAGGCCGCTGCCCGGACAAATTAAATAGAAACTTACCACTCCCTTCCCTACTCGACTCCCCCCCCCCCCCCAAAAAAAAAAACGCCGACCGGCGCTGCACTGTGGCGACGACGTGTCTGCCCCAGTTGTATCAAGGCTGCAGTGACACTAAGGTAAATTTCCCAAAATGGGATTAAAGAAGTATACAAGATACAAGATTAACTAAAAACAAATATTATGAACTGATATCTTTGCACACTGTTATAGCTATCGTAACCCTCGGCTAGAGACTCAGCAGATTTGGAAAACAAAACAAAAGAAAAAGATAAACAAAAACAGGATATCTTTTGAGTATCCTTTGTGGTATTTCATTTGCCATAACAGATTAACACTAAAAGTACAATTATCTTGAACCTAATTTATGTGCTCGTTTTTATGCCTATCATTTACATAATTTACTAGCGCTCGGCGATGACGCTTGGCTTCTTTTCAAAACCAACAGAAACCTCGATGTTTGGACATCCTATGGCACCCCCGGCGAATAACGTCCAAGAATCGCTTAACAAGTTAGAGTATCATGTTTTTTCTGAACATTACTTGAATGACAAATCTCTTCTAGAAACCTCCACTGTGACGCTGTGTACCCAACCGGCAACCCTACGAAACTCCGATGCGTGGGATTAAGGTGAAGTTTGTACTTGTATAGGAATGACGTTGTACGTATGTAAATCCGCTGGTTGCGACATGGCATCCACGTCAGTTTGATGTAAGGAATCGACCCTTACTGCAAGGATACCAACCTTACGGAAATCCTATACAAATCGACTTCGGACTGATGAATGGATACTGGCTGGGTACAAGTTTGTCCACTCGATCAGGACTGTGGAAAGAAGATTTACGCATTGGTATTTTGTGACGCGATTATAATGTGGTTTATACGGTTGGAAAATATAGCTACACTTTGCTCGCGTTTTCTGCATATTTTGCACAAAGACAACAGAACTTGCATTAAATATAATAAAATACCTATTAATCTATTAGATCTTTTCATGAAAGTCACACCACAGAAATGCAGACAACTGATAATTATTAGAGCAGGATACTATCAGTTGATAAACCAGAAAATACATTTTTTTTAAAAAAAGAAAAGGATTAAAGTTTATCTTTTGAAATTTTATCACTCAAAAATGAGTTTGTCCTAAAGATTAGCATAGAGTTAGATGAAGTCAATGAACTTAGACCGCAAGTTACAGAAAGAAATGTGCAGTTTTTTGGTTTTTTTTTTACTTTTACATGTCATTGTGTTTGATTTCATTTATCTGCTTGATTCTCCTGTAATTCGGCACCCCGAGTTCTTTTTCTGATCTCGCAACAAGAGTAATCCTACAAAATTAATAGGCTATTCTTCTGAGATAGATAGATAGATAGATAGATAGATAGATAGATAGATAGATAGATAGATAGATAGATAGATAGATAGATAGATAGATAGATAGATAGATAGATAGATAGATAGATAGATAGATAGATAAATAGATAGATAGATAAATAGATAGAGAGATAAATAGATAGATAGATAAATAGATAGATAGATAAATAGATAGAGAGATAGATAGATAGATAGATAGATAAATAGATAGATAGATATATAGATAGATAGATAGATAGATAGATAGATAGATAGATAGATAGATAGATAGATAGATATATAGATAGATAGATAGATAGATAGATAGATAGATAGATAGATAGATAGATAGATAGATAGACAGATAGAGAGATACAACAAAATAATCACAACATTTAGCATGCTTAACCGACATTCCTTTTTTTTGAATGATTAACCGATTTAGTACAACCAGGAACAAAAGAATTTTTTTTAAAAAGGAACAGAAAAAGGGAAAGTCGAAAAAGTGGAAGGGGGGGGGGGGAACAAGCAATTTACTCTTAAGTGGTCAGAAGCAGCGGTGATCGTTGTCAGCTGACTGCGACTTGGAAATGTCAATCTTTCCCCACAAACAACAACAATTCAAGCACGCGTTCTTTCTCTGTCCTTGTTCTGTCATTCTGTAATATTATCCTCTTACTTCTGTCCTAGCACAATGTGAACGTCACTGAGTCACCTTGCTTTCCCCAGACCCAAAACTCTTGTGAAGCCTGAGCGCTTCAGGTAGGATTTTCTTCTGTCATCTCATTCTGTTATATTATTTCTAGCGTCTTGTTGCTTCCTGGCACAACCTAACTGTTATCTGTCCATGTGCTTTTTTCTAAACAGACTCAATCTCTTACTCTGTCTTCTTTTTCTTTGACCAGCAATTCATAATTAAAGCCTATAATATTTGAATATTAGACTAGACAAAATATTTCTAAAAAAGTACAGAACATCTGTTAGGGCGCAGACAGGGGTTGGAACAAAGTTAAAAACGTATGGTATGTTGCAACACAATCGTACTGTTTAAAAGGTTCCTCTTTTATTCTAACATAATAATGTCATGAACAACAGAGCAGGAACTCGCAGCTAAGTAACCGTATTTGTAAAAGATTCTACATGTTTTTTATTCGTCCAATTTATTTTTTGTTCAATTTTTTAAAAACCTCTTACCACATTTTGATCTTTTATTCTGGTGTGTCGTACAAGAAAGCTTGATACCAAGGCCTAATACGGTAATAGTCTCACCAGCCAGTGTATAGTTCTTACTGTACTGTTTGCTGTAACTCAGTCGGTTTTGCGCCGCAGATTTGGTTGAGAGGTGGGGGGGGGGGGGATATTGTTATCGTAGTCCATCATGCCCTGTCACTTAAGCAAATCTTGATTCTGTCAATGAGAAGAACAGCCAGGAGACGCGAGGAGGCACGCGGAATAGGTTCTTGGTGAGCGCTGTACGTAAATCTAAAATATTACCAGGGATAAAAATACCACGATATGACCGTGTCAGCGCTCCTGATAAGCATCTCCCACTCGAGCACGTGTGACCGACACCGGAAGTAGGTATTAGATGGCAACTTGAACTTGGTCCTCACCGCGCATGCGAATTGGCAAGAGTTGTGCTTTGTTCTTACTCAGATGAGGGAAGCTGGAAAGGGATAAAGAACGATGAGGATGGAAAGCAAAGAAGGAAGAAAAGAAAAGGAAATGAATTACTACGAGATTGGGATGAACGATAGAAATCTACGCTTAGTTTAATGAGGCTGGGGTCAATTCAGCACGCAGAGACAGCGTGCTTTCAATGCTTAGCTTGTCAAATGAAGGGCATACACGTGATACAGAATTATAGGAGCATAGTGTTTAGTGCTGAGGTCTTTGTTTTCGGATGATCTCTCCCTTAGCATTTGCACCTCTATTTTCCTTGGTTTTAATTTCCTTGTTCTTATTCTTTGTGTGTTTTTGCGGTAGGGATAAGTTTTTTTTTTTTAATTTTGCCCCTGTCGCTGGCCTTGTTATGCCAGCTCTTCTTGACGTTCACCTGCCAAGGTATCTTTAACGTGCGCAACTTGCACACGGGCCCTCCGAGTTTGTCATCCTTATCCGAGAAGGTTAGGTGCTCTATCCTACCGGCCATATGATCAGAGACAGGAATTTTCTCTCAAAATATCCAGCATGCCTGCGGCGGCCGGGGATCCAACCCGCTACCTTCGGCATGAGAGACGATCACCGTGCCTCTAGACTAGCGTGCTCTTCTTAGAGTCTGTTTGAATTGAGAGGGAAAATATTTATTAGTGTTGTTATTAGACGATCATAGTATTTTAAACTATAACTGAGCAATAAACACAACTTAATCTTTTCTCTAAACGGCCTTGTAAATAGACTACGATCCAGTCATAACAGCTATTTGTAACACGGATAGGGATTAAATAAGGAAGAATATTGGGCAAAGAAAACCAGAAAATGTAGTTGTTGTTTTTTTTCATGAGTGTTCTCTTTGTAGCATTTTCCCGTGTCTGGACACAGCCGTCGGGCCCCACAAATACAAGAGTTTTATTTCAACCCAACTTTCGTCTTGGACACCTCTTGCCCTACTACCACTCACCACTTATCGGTTTCCATAAGGTGTCACAAAGAAAATCGAGGATATGAGAAGAAACAGTTATGACTTTGAAAAGAAATGGCAGTTTGTGATCGATGAGAGACAAACAGAAAATATGTGAGTGTGCATGAGAAAACCCGGTATAAGTCGGCAGAGCTGATTTTGAGAAAAACGGCTTTGAAGTGAAAATATGGGTCCGACACAAACTTCAAACTTGGCTATTGTTTAGGGGACCGTGGCATGTTACAGGGTAAACTGTAGACGAGCAGTGAACACTACTCACTATGATCTCTATAACGGCTTTGTAATTAGACGACGGTCTCCTAACAAGATCCAAAAACTTCCGACTTGGATGTTGCTATGGGACCGTGGCATGTTACAGGGTAAACTGTAGATGAGCAATGAACACTACTCACTATGATCTCTATAATGGCTTAGTTGTTAGACTACGGTCTCCTAACAGCAATCACTCCAATATTACTTGGTCAATTAGCTATTGCCACTTATAGGATTAAATGCCATTTTCTCAAAATCTTATTTTAGAGGGGTCATTGTCTTCAATTTATCAGAAATGTCTTGTCTTTTATTATGTGTACAGAACTCAAAATGTCATGTTGCCGACTTATGCCGCGTTTTCTCATGCACACTCACATATGTACTCAAAGTATCAGCGAAGCTTTCAAACATAATTATACAATGTATTATGGTACACTTAGATGTGGCATTCAACAAAGACCTAAGCTTCCCTGAGTTGACAAGTAGAATGGGGCGATAACTAGATAGCATAATTATGTTGTGTTGTACCACATCTTACAAATGCACAATGTCAGTGAAAGCTAAAAAGAGACTTTTGTTAGCGGATCACAGTTCTAATTACACAACAGAATAGAGAAAATAGAGAGTCATGTTCATTGTTCAGGTAAACTTTAAATACCAAAGATAAATAAGGCTTCCTTTCTTACCAGCATCCCTAGGTAAATCTGACGTAGATTTGTATAGGATTTCTGTAGGGTTGGCAGGATTACGGCAGGATTACCATCAAACCGGCGTCGGTGCAATGTCGTAACCAGCGGATCTATATAAGAACGATGTCTGTGAACAAACTGGGCGTCAAGTTTACGAGTGGGATTTCTGTAGAGTAGTTGGCTGGGCCCACGCTTTGTGCATTAGTCCAATGTATTTACTTTTGGTGCTGTAATGAATAACTTAGTCTCAGTAAACAAAAATAAAATCCTGGCTAACGACAGCAACAACAACAACGAATACCACAACAACAACAAGAAAAGCAACAGAAACAATTGTTACAGCACCAAAAACAAGAATTAAGCTACTGACAAGAACAGCAGCTCATTTTCACAAGGACAGGTACAAGTAAAATCTGTGAAGCTAGTCAGTGACAGGACCGAGGTGAAGCTCATACCGCGGACAACAATTCTCTGAAACTGACTAAGTGTAGGAAGATAACAGGGCAAATTCTGTGTCACCAGAAACCATAATGACTGCACTTATACTGGAATGCTTAGGTTGATTTGATTAATAATTTAAGGATTAAAGCTCTCGTTTGTTCCTCGGTCGGTCTGAACTTTTAGCAATGGGCATCGGTCAGCCAGCTCAAGGTTATCTTGTTATTTTCTGTCGGTGCTGCATAGTGCGTGTGCACAGCTCTGAGCCTGACAAGGAAGTCCCAAAACACACCCCCACTAACATCAAAGATACTAGAATTGACAAGATGAGACAGCTAGTGCTTTTAGCATACATAGATTTCGCACCGCCACCTAGCGGCAAACGCGCGGCAGTCATGAAAAGTGCCGTATTTTACAAAGCTAAATAGGGAAAATATTGGATTTTGTTCACTGTGCAGCTATTGCTATAGGCCTTGATTGACGACACTTATTGTTCAATTATAACGTCGATCGCTGAGGGATAACTCTGTCAATTTTTAATTTTTTTTTAGTCGCAGTAACACTGTCACAATTTTTCATCATAAATTTACCATTATATCAAGCATTCTTTTCATACTATGTGCCTTGGGCCCCGCCCCCGATCAGAGTGAAGATTGTGTGCACGTTTTTTTTAGTGGTGCGAAGAAGACAGTGTCTCATCTTATCGTTTCTAGTATCTGTGGTAACATTTAGTCCCAGAAAAATCACATAGCCAGCTTTATGCTTTATCCCCACCCCCCCCCCCCAATTCTAAGATAAGATATGAATGACTGTACTATCCCATGAGGGAAATTCGCTTCCACAGAACGTTTAAGAACACATCAATCTAACACATCAATGCATAAATATATCATAACTCAATAGCAGGCTTATATATCAAGTAACATGGCATTGAACCTTAGTAAAATGCGCCACACATCTAAGTAAAACTCAGCACAATAAGTCAAGGAACAACTTACATTTTCACATGTTAAAATAAAACTTCAGTATCTCGCAAACCCGTTATGTCTAATCAACCAAACTGTAATGAACTCTTGTTAAAACGAAATCGCAACCTCGTTTAGAATTGAAATTACACAGATGTATGTAATCTATGGTCTCAAAGACAGATTTGTGGAAAACATGAATAAATTCTGTTAAACCGTTTTGGAGTTGTCATTCTTTGAAATTTTGTTCCTTGACTTATTGTGCTGGTTTATAATGTCTTGTTGAGGCTAATTCTGGATAATTCGCTATTGACCCTCGTACAGCATCGAATCCGATGATGCTCAGTGGTGTTACACTGATCGATAAAACATTGGAGTGCTGATAAACGCTGGTAATTATCGACCAGGACCAACTGCTGATAAAAGCATCGAACTCGTTGCATAACCGTGATTTTCACTTAATCATACCAAGCCATGGGCTTCAGGGTGACTAAGGACATCCTGAATCTGACTGTTTAAGTTAGCCTGACTGTCAATTTGCCTGCCCTTTACATATTATCATCCTCATCAATATTTCACTCTACATTAACCCACCAGAGTCCAAAATATCATATTCGTCACAGTGTTAAGGTCAAGACAAATGCCTGACAATTACTACGGTAGGGCAATACCCTGTAGAGTCACACAGTTCATTCCCTTACTTGTCTTTACATACCGTTAAAATTGAGCCCAAAAAAAAAAAGTTGTATTTAGCAAAGCCTCCCGTAAGACAGTCATAATACCCAAACGATACAATGGAAACTAAAAGAGAAGACAGAGAATAATTCGATATTTCGGCTATCGCCTTTATCAAGAAAAAAAAAAAAAACAGAAAGAAAGAAAAAAATGGAACAGATAAAACAATCGAACAATAAAAGATTTCAATACACAAGTATCTACGCTGATAACGGTGTGAGGAAACGATAACGAAATTATTATGCCACTGAAATTAGAGTTAAAATGGAGGTTTGGTCATTTAAACATACTGTTTTATATTCTGGTCTGGGACTTTGAGGTTTAATTCAAAACTGGTATCTAGGACAATGCCGTGCTCACCTTTGTATCATGTAAATGCACAACGAAAGTTTGGCAACATTGTCTTTAAAATCTGCAAAATGAAAAATTGGTTGAATCGCCAGGCTGTTGAAAATCAGACTCTACTCATCAAGAAACTAGCTGAGGCGTTAGGAAGTGATGGCATCACCGGCTCGTGCGTTTGTGAAAAGGAGAACCGGAGGCGAGCAGTCAGCGACTCAAAGCAAAGTCAAAATTAAATTACTTCCCCACCATTTGGAGCCGCCACATGTAAAAAAGAGAAGCTTGGGCAAGGCGAAGGGACGCGATCTTCAAAAGTTCATGTAAATCCGAGCTGTCTAAGCCAGCAGTTTTTTGTGAACACACACACACACTCATACACACACATACACTCGCTTTTATTTATAAAGAAGAAACAAGAAGATTATAATTTCTATGACTGATCAACGGAGTCTTTGACAGACTGACATTTTTAAAGATGTTTTATATAAAATGATTTCTTAAGTTATTCTTTTTTTTTCTTTTTTTTTCAAACCACATAAGGGAACTTCGGGCGATATTCCTTATTCAAGAGCTTCAGTAATATCTAAATATTGGCCAAAGTGTAACGTGGCATTAATAATTATGCCAGTCGCCGATAGTGCATTTCGTTTGGATTAAAGCTACCCGCTTCAAAAACACGGAGACCTCGTCATGAGATAAAAGCAGTGTGTCTATTGACAGAGAAGTCTGTGTCAGTTAACGTTGCACTGCAATGGCCTATGTAAATATCCCGTTTTTATCTGAAACCTGCGTGGAGTAGTGAATGATAAGAATGGAATAAGATCTACAAGAGATTTCACTTCCCGCTAGGGGCCATCCGTGGAGTACTCCTTCTTAATGTGGTCGTACTGGGCGAGGGTCCAGATTACGATTTGGATATCCAGTTATCCGAATATAAGCGAGTGACCCGCTTGCCAACCGCTTCCGACTTACATTTAGAAATCCAGATTATAGGCTGGTCACGAATGAAACAGTTTTGTCTCTCCGCACCGTCTCCGACCTACAGATACAGAGAAAGAAGCTATTTTTGCGTGTTCCTGAGCCCCGATTTCCTATTTGTTCGCTTTTTCATCCACTTGACTCCAGTCCCCCTTCCTCCCCTCTATAAGAGCGTTTGGCCAGTAAAATGTTAAATGTTCATGATGAGGCCGTGCTGTTTTGAAACTTTAAAGAGCATAATAATTGCACAGACTTTTTGACTATTTCAGTAGAAACGTGGCCTGTATTTCATTTCTATAACATAATTCTCCAGGCTACTTTGTCGTTGAACAAAAGCCTGAATGAAACCAAACGTCTTAATTCATCGCAACAACAATAACAACAACAACAACAACAACAACAACAACAAAACAGCACTACGCTTCAGAGTACTATCCAATCCACCCCTCTTTCCTCATGTTTAGTATTCGCCCCACCCCCCCCCCCGGGCATAGGTTCTTTGTAGATAATTCCTTACAGCAGTGTTAACAAGAAAGAAACTCTGGCTGAATCTCAGGTTGCAAACCACGCGGGCACTCAATGCTACATTACAATGAACTGGACCTTTTCATATACCTTTTCATATGCGATACCCTTGAATAGCTAATACGTACGTGCGACTGTCTTTCTTCAATATTCATGAGTGCATCAGACAGAAACAAAAATTGTCTTTGTTAAGTTTTAACTGGAACATTTTATGCTCCGGGATGATTGATTCCTCAGCTCACACTACAACATTTACTGAACGTTGACGTGAAGAAATCCTGCTTCTATAAATTGTTGACTGAAACAACAAGGGGTCAAACTAATTATTACAATAACGACTTAAAAAAGTGCTAAAGTTTTACTTAAAATCTTTCTTTCTTTGTCTTGATGTTCAAGTCTTCAGCGACAGCCTCTGAATCATGTTCCAATGACAATCATTCTGTGCTGTCCATCATAACGCTAAATTATAAAATAAATTTGCTTTTCTAAAAGACACTTAATTTCCATTGGTGCACATATTAATATAATGATAATAACAATGATAATCATCATCATCATCATCATTATAATAATAATAATAATTTAATAATAGCATTGTACAAGTTTTAATTTTTCCACGCCTTGTGGCACTCATAACATTTCGTAACAATTCATACCATGGCACCAAGTTCTTTGAGAAGAAAAAGCAAAGCACTGGATTTTTGGAGTCATAATTTATGTTACACCGTTTCCAATTTTCATGATCATAATATAGATTGACAAGTCTTTAACAGAGATGACTGAAATATATCTAGACCGAAAATATTAAAAATTCGGAAAGAAACCAAACCAAAGACAGATAAATCAGGTTGATGTAAGAATTATTTTATAAGGGGTGTCTTCCCAGTCTCCGACTTTTAGGATCTGGTCACAGTGATGTTTGGACATTAATTTAGAAAGACCGAATGGCCAGACAACCAATTTGTCTTATTATTATTCTATTTATCTATTCATTTTTTTAGCATATAAAAGTGAAATAGGCAATTTCCGTATAAGCCTAGGCACTTTTAAGGAGGTTTTTTGCTTGCTTTCTTATAAATTGTTGTAAAAAAAAAAAAAAAAAAACTATAGGGGAATATAATTCTGGAAAACGTGAGCCAAAGCACTGATATAATTAGCCAATGTGATTGTGATACTCATTCGGCAGCTTTGTGCTGTCTTATATAAATAAAAAAAAATGCGTTTATGAGCGTGACTATGAGATCTTAAACATCTACCACGTGTTGAGTTTGAGTCTTTGTTCGAAGAATGTTATGATGACGCAAAGTCGAATTAACAAACACGCTTGAGATGCACAAACTTCGACTTGTTTTACTTAATAAAAGATAGTGAACTTTGGTCGTTGGGTCTGCCTCGGATATCAGAGAGATTTGACCATAAGCTTTCATGAAAGTTTTATGAACAACCAGATTAAGTGACTTATGGCCTGCGTTTTCAGAGTATGCGCTTGATAATGTGGTCTCCTTCTGCACGAGTATATGATTGTTTTGCATCACACAATCACACACTGGTCTCTTGGCCATATCATCACTGCAATTTTAAAAGTCACCTCTTAAAATTTTCGATTTCTGTCTAAGTTATACTAGCCTGACTCCGGCCAACACTGGTCCAGCTTTTCATATTCATTTAAGCTCATTGCTGTTACTATTATTATTATTATTTATTCTGAAGTGTGCTCAGCTTTTTGTGCCCCTTGACCACTTAAAGTGACCTTTTTTAAAAACAATTTGTATTTTTAGGAGAGTTTCTCGGTGTAAGAAGAAAAAACAACTGCCCTAGCGATTTTGTATTTAATTTGTTTGATTCTAATTCCCAGATTAGAGCAGCTCTTCCAGTTTCCCTAAAAGCATCAACTGCCTTTACAGAATGACCTATACTGGATTTAATAGAACACAATGCAAATCTTCTTAGAACAATCAATTATGTATCAGTCTAAATTGTTTTTTTAATGCAGCTGCCCATATTTTTCTTTGCACTTCTTTGTAACTACAAGAAATAATAGATAGTAAATCAAACATATTGCAGCATGATATTGATACCGACTTCCGATTTTAGGGAAAATGTGAGTAAATAATTTCTTTTCCTTCATTCAATAAACTCAGACCGATTTCATGTTTATGCCAAAATCCGTATCCAAAAAACCTTGTCATAATAGTAACATGCATGGAGACAGCGTGATTCAACAGCCACTGATCTTGATGTCATAACTGGTGGTTTTCTTTTTCTCACTTCAACTGTGATTAATATTAAAAATAAAGGGGAAAAAAACAGAAAACCTGTGGCATCTCAAAATAAATATTCAGGGATATATTACCGGGATTTTGGCCATACATTTTGAGGTTCTACATTTTATTGTCGGCTCTTGTTACATGCCCCTACGGTCCCCAAGCGTTTTGCGACAGGGGGGCCTACGTAAAAGTACCTATCCGTAACCCCGTCCTTATCCTCAACCGTAAGATTTAATCCCATGGAAACCCTAACCCTGCTCCTTACCCTTTCAACAGAGAAAAAAAAGGAGGAAAAACAACTAGAAAATCTAAAAGAATAATTCATTAAAGCTGTTGTTGGGAATATTTCGGGAGGAGCTCTCTAGCTCTGGACTCACAAAAGGATTTAAAATACCTACCGCTAGCGAAAAAACAAAAACAAAACACAAACTTGGCTGACGTACGTACTTGTAACAATATTCTTTATTTTCAGAAGTGATGTGTCGGAAATGTACTTTGTTGAACAACCAAGTTTGATGTCCTTGTTGAGAGAGATGAAAACAAAGACTAGATTATAGCTTCTCAAAAGTCTTCCTGAACAATACTGAGTGGCATGAACAAGTGAGTGTGTGGGAAAACTAAAGGTCAAGTGGATAATTATTTATTGTGAAAAGTGTCTGAATGAACAGAAATGATGGTGTCAGTTACACACCAACTTCACAGACACGGCTGCTAAAAGTGCAGGGATGGCATTTTGCTGTGAAGTGACAAAGCCAAGTGGAAAGTTGTCTAGTCAGGGCGTGTTGTGTGACAGCTCATGAATCCATTTGTATTAATATCATTTCGTCTTTATTTTTCGTCGACCTTTGAAGACAGAAATCTTGGCAGCTTCATTAATGCAAAATCTCGTTCCCTAGTGGTTTCCTTGTGTTTTTGGGTTGCTCTCAGATCTGCAAATCTACAAGGGGGCGGTCGCGAACTCTTCGAGATGCACAGCAAGACGTTGGTGTATTTTGATTGGTCAGTCTCATTGAAAGAATACAAACTAAAACAAAATGAAACGATCTAACTCAAGCAAGCAAGCAAGCAACTATCCAACCAACCAACCAACCAACCAACCAATCAACCAACCAACCAACCAACCAACCAACCAACCAACCAACCAACCAACCAACCAACCAACCAACCAACCAACCAGTCAACAAAAACTTGGGGAGCGAGTTCTATTTCTGGGCCCATCATGCCATGGACTGTCTTATACTGCAATCAACTATTAAGCAATTCACTCGCTGAATCCACAGGCTAAAATTTTGTCAAATTAAGATGTAAGAGACTCATAATATGACCTTTTCACCCCACCCCGATCAAGGTACAGTATTACTGTACAGTTGTCCACATCACAGCCTATATAACCTAAACGGTGTGCACCCAGGTATCAATCAGATACATCATATATTACATCACGTATGTTGTCGTGACGTGGGTGCAAAAGTGGGCTTAGAACTTAAGCACCACACCGAAGTGACTACATAAGTGACTGCATCTTCCATATATAGCATTATTGTCTCACCTGTGATTGGTTTGTTTTTGTTTTGTTTCTTTTGTATTACATGATATTTCAGCCAGATCTGTATTTCAGACACAAATGCGATGCTTTAGAATCACGCCAAAAGAGCCAAAATTAAAACAGATCCATCAAATAAACTCTAAAAGAATCGTTTACGTTCCAGAAAAGATGATAATTAAACTCTCATGTATTGCTGCAACATTCGCTAACTGATAAAACTATTTAAATTATAATATTAACCACAGCTTTCAATAAACAGTCTTCTACCAACCAAGGATCCAGAGGGCGTCCGTCCAATGTAACTGTGGGTATAGTACTACAAAACCATCTGGGTACAGCTAGATCAAAAACATTTTGCTCCTAGAAACACACAAGAAAAGGAACTCAGTACTGTATTTTGGATTCTCGACACATGGTTGACCAACCACCTAACATCTCAGTTATCGCTATCTTTATATTTGTTACTGAAAACAGTGTCCGTTGGACAAATTATCAATTGACAAGTTATGAAGTTTATGTAAGAAATTATCAACTCTATTAACTCCCTGGTACCCAGTGGCTCATGTTATTTGAAATAATTCATCAGTGTTTTATATTTGGTACCTGATTCAATTTATCAGTAATCAGCTGTTCATGATATTTTATTTATTTATTTATTTTGGATTGGACTCGACTATTTCTATGATTTTATCGAGTTTCAGAATTTTTTTGATAAGACAGTTCAAGTCTGGCCGGTTGAAGGTTAATGTAGGCGGCGGACAAACGATTCAGTGACAGTGTCCGGTGAAATAAGAGATAAGATAAGATAAGATAAGATAAATTTTATTCGTCCTTGTACAAGGAAATTTGTTTTGATCATTGAATACATAACAATACAGTTACAGAAGCAGAAAGTATGATACATAGCGCGCACACACATATATACACACACACTGATAAATTAACTAAATTAACAAAATTAACAGTGCACACAATATGCTTCCCTAACTAAAACACATTGACCTGACACGCAGGACATAATTCAACTCGTGCAGTGGAAAAGGTAAACCATGAATAAAAATGGTAATAGCCCCCTTGGGTACAATGGGTCAGGTCTGTTGTGGTATCTGGTACGCCTAGGGTTCAAGCATTATAGTAATGTTACGGTGATATCCATGCCCTCACCAGTCGCCAGCCATACAGAATTTGATGTTACCTGGGAGTTGACCATGCCAAGGTGAAAAGTTGAACCATTTATTGTGATTGAACCAGCCTGTCTATATCTTTCTCTTACAATACATTCCCTTTAAAAAAAATAAAAAAATCCATATACACTGCAATTTATGATGTGTACAATTATAATTCAGTATGGAAGGTGAGTGAAACTTACACATACCCACAAACAAGGACTCACATGGACAGTATTGTGCACATTTTTCTGTTCTCGCTCCATTTTTGAAGATTTTCTTTTGTTTCGGATGTTTTGAGTTTTGCTATGAATTTGTTTTATTTTTTTTTTATTTTAGCCTGTTCACCAGCATGGCAAATGAGGATCTGAAAACTAATTAATACGTACTAGAGAAAGTTATTTCCTTTTAAAGGGCTCGTCCAGTGTGCAATGTTTGTAAATGATCACATTTTGTTTGGTATTTTACTGCATTGTCCTTGTTTTGCAAAGCCAAATCACAAAACACGGATGGAGTTACTCTCTCCTCTCCATGAGCATAGTCGTCAAACATTGAGATGGACACTCAAGCATAAATAGGACCAGATTACAAAAGCCCACCCATCCAATGCACAATGTAACTTCATTGAAGCACCTTCGTCCAATCATAATCATGCTATCGTTCTAGAAAGCCATATTATGACAAACTGTTCACCAATATGACAGAAAGCCACCTCGAAGTTTGGCATAGGCCTAGTAACTGCGAAGGAATATCAATCGTTTCGTTTTCAGCTTTGATAAAGTGGCAAAATCTGATTCCCATTCAAACAGTGGTTGGTGGGAAAATTCCACATCAGCAAAACCGTGACCAGTAGGGCTATTATACCAATGTTTTGACGGCCGTTTATCTGATGGTGGACACCCAGCGATACCCCTGTGCCTGGTGGGTGCCCACCGAAGTGACAAGCCAAAGGGAAGGGTGCTCGGTAACCTGGTTAGCGCAATGTTACAAACCATTGTATTTGGTGTAGTTTTGTGACTAGCACTAGATATTTACGACTTAGACCTGTTGACCTTTGCGTGATAGATCTAAATGTTTACAATTTTTCACGCGGCCTTTCAATTCTGTTCTGCATATTATGAATTATACAGATGGTAACAGCAATGTTTTATTCTTATATGGACAGAACTGACAATTCATAATTATTATTTTGCTTGTCGAGAAAGAGAAATTTTCTTGACAATGGACGATAAGCACACACTTCGCGACCTTAGGTTTTGTTTGTTCTATCTCAATTTTCTGCAAAACTAGAGATCTTTGAGTATGTAGAAGAGGCATAACAAATGCACACTTTGACACCTGTTTAAAATGCATTGTGGCACATATGACGCTGTTTCACAGCTCCAATTTATTCTAACTCTTCATCCTAATACTAAAACCGCAAACGTTTAGGGTCGGATTTCTCAGACGAGCAAAAGGTGGAGTTGGAACCAACAAGAAATAAGGTCGCGATTTGTTGACAGTTTCTTCTGTATTCAGAAAAAAAGGTTGTTCTGCATCGCTTTGTCTGTATCAAAAGGAGTCTTTAAAAATGTCTAAGAAAATATATTTCGAATGAGTGCTGACTAGTTTTATATTTTAAGGTACAATTTCCTAAGGAAAAAAATAGACCATGGGGGAGGGTTAACTATGAACACCGTTTTTTAAAGGCAATGATTTATTAAAGAACAACTCAAACATCCACAGACACAATATATTTGGAAAGATCAATCATCTGGAAATAACAGCCATTTTGACAGAATAAAACACTCGCATTAGAAAATAATGAACACCTCTTTCCACACCCACTAATAATCATTGAATTGGTGCCCATGTTTTTTCTTCTGTACCTTACCCTGCGATTTCTGTTGCTTTCAAAGGTCACCGACCTCTTCAAAATTACCCTACATTCCAGATTTTCTACGGAAGTTAGGAGATGACAATCCATGACAATAACATTTTCCAATTGCTTGCTTCTGACCCGAAAATTGTACCCAAAAAGTCCATGTTTAAAGTATACGTGCTTGTCACGAAACTACTTTCCCCCTTCGACCTGAGTTTCTGGTCTAGCGACACAGTTAATAATTGTGCGGGACTGCAGGATATGTTCATAAAGTGCAAAGGTAACCTTTCTGCATTCGCTGCGTCGAGATAACATTAAATTCATCTCTTTATGTTGAAATGCTATCCCGCTGTTCAATGCTACCCGATTGACTCGGTACGCTTTGCGCTTAATATACTGTAGTAATTCTGACTAGAGATTCCCCGGTTTGGGTAGAAAGTTCACTTAAAACTTTGCAACACAACGGGCGGCTTGATGCACTTTCTCCTGCCGCTTTCGGAAAACAAGAAAATTAATATTACAACGGCACAGTCTGATTCTTGGAAGATTAGAAGTTCTATTATTGCGGAATCTCTTGTTGTTCAGGGATGGGATACACCTAATGTAAAATTAACTTACAATGCCTGGCCCTCTCCACTCCCGGACTTTACATAATATATGTGTGTGTGTGTATGATAGAGAGAGAGGGAAAGAGAGAGAGAGGGAGGGAGAGAAAGAGAGAGAGAGAATGAGAGAATGAGAGAGGGGGAGAGAGAGAGAGAAGAGAGGCGGGACCGCGGCCAGAAAGAAGAACAGCTGAGGGAAAAGAGACAGAAAGACTGAAAGATAAAGAGATGGAAAAACATATTTTTCGGGCATGGGGTGAGGGGTAGGGAGATATTGATTCTCAAAGAACAGCAATAGCAAAGAAGAAGACTCATACCACTGGCAAAAATACAAATGCATTATTATGTCCGAGCCTCACAGTCTTGAGAAATACTGGCTAGAAGGCACAGCTCTAATGTTCCCGAAAAGCTGCGCAGCCGCTGTATTGGTGCCGCGTGAATCAGAATGTTGTCTCTCGTTTTAATTTACAATATTACTATTGTGTTGGCCCCTATTTAAAATATCTTTGCTTAAAGCATTAAAAAGTTCCACTCAGTTATTTGAAAAAAAATTAGACGGAACGATGAACAGCTCCATCTTCAAATTCCAGAGCTGCCCCCTTTCTTGCATACAAAGTTCTGAGACCACTGAGGCTAAGGAAGAGTCCAAAGTCACGCCATGAAACAATCACGCAGCTGGCATTCACAACACTGCTAACAAAACCTTGAACTTGAAATCCATCCGGTCTGTCTTTTAAGTTTCTTATCTTTCCTGTGATTGTTTTCCTGTCATGTGGAACTTCACACCAGCGCACTGATTCTGCAAGGTCATTTATTTCTCTATTTCTGCCGTGCTTCGGGAAAAATCCCGCATATGCCAGTCTAGATCTAAGTCATTGTTTATAAAATCGTTTTATAGAATGACATGTGCCCTATTTTCTGTCACTGATACATGAAAAAAACTACATTGCTTGGAATATTTTGGCCACTAAAGTATGTAACGTGTACAGTAATGTCGCTGTGTAAATTCTCCAGGTTCAGTCTGAAAACTGAATTCTTCTTTGTGCGAATGTTGATCTTAGTGATATTTGCTTCTGTTGTATAATTAAGACGGATAAAGGTAGATATAGACAAAGACCCCGGGGGAGGGAGGGGGGGGGGGGCGATAAAAAGGGAGAGGGGAGGGATTGAAGAACGATGATTGGTTTGCTGACATTTACACTTTATTATATTATATTATTATAGACAAATGTTTATTGTCCTAGGTAGCAAGGAGCGGAGAGGGTGAAAGACCGAAGTGCGTTCTATTTTTTTTTCTTTCAAATCCCCTTAGCATGATTCTGGTGTATATTTTGAATTGGCTTTCAGACCTACTGTACCAATAAGCTTAAACTTGAAATTTGAAACTGTATCTTTCTATTTGTGTTATAATTTGGTGCCACTAATAATCTCTTTTGGTCGCCAAAAAAAAAAAAAAGGACTTTGAACAAAGAATGGAGCTGAGCGCAACAGTTTTTTTTTTTAGAGTTGGTTATTGTTAGAGGACCGTGGTTTTTACATGGTAAGATATATCTGAACAGTGAACACAACACAAAACTTGACTCTATTTGGCTTTGTAATCAGGCTGTGGTCCCCCAATGACAGACCTTGGAGTTTCCCAGAAACTATCTTTTGGACGAATACGGCCTTCTTCCGGACCACTGCAGATCTTCCAAACTCGGTAAGGGTCATCCATAAGGTAGACATGCTCCGGAAAAAGGGGGGAAAGGGGTGTTAGCAACGTACGTAAAGCTTACATAGGAGGAGAGCGATTCTAGAAAGCACTATGCTTTTCAGTTATGGTAATAGATTAATAAGTTAGGTTTTATTTACTTTTTTTTTCTGCCAGGAAATTAAGTTGTTAGATTATATAGATATCATTTCCCCAATGAAACAGTCAAAAATTATAGTTCACGTAAAATGTCATTTGAGCCAAGTTCAAAAGGTGCCTTCTAATAAACCCTTGTTTTTGAGGTGGGAAAAACCTAAATTCCAACAGCAGTATAAGTACCAAACTTCAACTTGTAACACTCAAAATGATAATTTGATACTTCCTGATAATTTAGAGCCCTATGACGAACACAGAATGATAAATTGCTATTTTGGTTTTGGAGATGTGGGTAGAACGGCAGTGCAGTTTTAGTCTAGTGTTGAGTGGGTTGTTTCAACACAGAAATAAAAGGGAAAGACGATCCTTACAAAATTCCGACCAACTCAGTATAGGGAGATTAGAAGTAATGAATGCATTTCCATGGTTGTTGTTTTTGTTAACACACAAATATCACGGGCTTACCATTGACATTTAACATGGCATTATGTGAAAAAAAGGTGCAGATGGGGTGGAGGCCGCGAGTCCGAAAAGCGTACATTGAAATTAGGGATGGGGTAAGATGCGGTTAATGGCTAGCGTACGTATTCGACAGATGGCCCCTTCGGGTTCACTGACAGGCTGCGTATTCTGCTGAATTGTCACGGTTATCGTCTTGTTTTCCAGAGACAAAAATGTGGTGGTTCCTGCTTTCTAAGGTCAGCGTTCCACTTTTCTTTAGCGTCACAGTCATAACATAATATAATCGTAAGTCCATTATACAATTTTTTCAGATAATACGAAAAAACCGTCTTTGCCTTGTGAATCTTGGGACTTGTGAGGACACAAATTCATCCCAAAATTCGGATTTTTTAAAGCAGCAAAACAAATCTTCGTGATATTAAGGAAACAAAATAAACAATTCTTAATTTGTCTGGGGAGTAATTTTAAAATGTTATAATTGACTTACGTAATCGTGTGATGACCATGCCGTTATCTTCAGGGATCAGAGGCATTCGCTGAAAAACAAAGAATAACTGGTTTGGAAAGAGAAGAAGAAAAAGATGTCGGATACAATCACGAGATCGTATCAAGAACATACAAAATAGCCCAGTGCAGCAAGTTTAATTACCTTAGTTTTAAATTGCGCCGTCGTTAGACATTTCAAAACCATTAAGGTGGCCTAGTACTTGAGCGCTTGACGTAAGTGCGAAAGCTGTTTGGCCTGAATATTGTTTAAGATGGAGATCCAGCTTCACAAAAGCTTTTTGGAAGTCTTTCATGTTCTTTACTCATCAACTGCAGGACACAAGCCCAAGCCTCGTATCTGATAAGGTCTCATTGTGCTGAAAAAGGAACCCAAACCCTCAATGAAATAAAACATACAAGATAAAGTATCAGTCTAGCGGCACACAAAATCAAGATTGTCTTGTGTCCGTTTTGACTCGAAGGGCGAGATCTTTCTTTCCCCCAGGTGACCCAAAAACAGCTTTGACACAGCCGAACTAGTGTAGATGTGTAGCCGCCCGACAAAATGAAGCACATTTCGGCACCACCTGATTCGAAAAAATGGTGGAAAAAGCATCTTAGGATCAATTTGATCGATTCTGGGTTTTCAGCTTTTTGAAAAATTTAACCTCTTTACTATTCCTTTTCCAAATGATAATCGTGTTTCAAAAGGTTAAATGCCTCAAAACTGACCTTGAATTGGGTCACCATCAATAATTTTGACTAATAGCCGAAACTTTAAAAGCCTTTTTCTCTAAACTGTGGTTGTGTGACCTCCTGTATGTAGCATCTCTGCTAATTAAATTACAGCAATGTTGTTGTTTTTTTAACCGAATGAAAGGACTTTGAATATCTTTTTGGTGATACCAAAATCTCCATACCACCAAAATGCGTGAAGTGCCTCATTTTGTCGGGCGGCTACACATATATTATACTTATTTTAGTCTCCCTTCTAAGTGAGGTACCCTTTAAACTAACATTAAAACCGAGACAAAACAAACTTGCCTCAGTGCGCCATTAGCCTAAGATAAATACATTTTTTTTCTGTTCTTGCCTGTTGTAGTGCAATCCATGGAAAAAGGCAGAGTACGAAAAAAAAAACCTAGTTCCACTACTTTGGAACGATTACTTTTAACTTGACCGATTACCGCAAGCCGCTCTGAGCGGTCACGCGAAAAACACCTACTTCAAAAGGTAGGCTACATGGAAATTACACTGAAAAATATTCTTTGTTTGGTAACCAATAATTTGGCATTTTACCACATTTTTCCAAAGCATCTTTACAGCCATATCACTGATCACCATCTTTAAAGAGGACACTATCAGAATTCTAGTTCTCTGAAAGAAACTGGCCGGAAGTAAATAGGTTACATACAACCATCTTCCAATCTACAAAGAGGTAGGCGACTGACAGAATTCACTGATCAGACAACTAGAAATAACGTAGACTGGTGTGAATGTCTTCGCCTCATAGTCATTATAGTGCTAATGGCTAGAACTGTCTGATCTCTGAAACGAAGCCATCTTTCTGCGCAGTTTGCTTGTCCATTAAATCCCCCCCCCCTCCCCACCCCCATTTCATCTTGCACATTTTCAGTAACACGTTATCAAAACAGATTGAAAAACGAGGACGTTGTTTGTACTCGTTTTGAAATCTTCCACGTGTCCTTCATCTAACTTACATTGACATTCAAGGCTTGCACTACATAATTCCCTTCGCGTCCTGATTTGTCCAGAGATAATAATTCATTAGTAAATTGAAAAGTTTAGATAACTCCGTTATCAGTACGCCATCAATCAGTAGTGACTTAACACCATTTTTTTTTTCATTCACAATTATCACCTTTATCTGATAAAACAGAGAAGAAAATAGAAGACTCATTAATCGCGACTTTGTCCGTTAAATTATGAAGCAGTTTTAAGGCTGAATATTTTTTCAGATCCTTCAAACAGTGCCCTGTCTTGGGAATATGGCCGGAGCGGTCCAGGTTTTTTTTTAACTCATTCAATGCAGTACCTTTTGTGGATGTGGAAGAGAACTCTCAACACTATCCATTTTGAAATTTAGGGGTAATTCAGAGTTGTTTTGTCTTTCACTCAGTATGAACACAAGACATAACATTTTATACATCAAAGTAAAGAAAAATCAATGAACCAGAATAGGACTCGTTATTTCGCAAAGTTGGCCTAGATATTAATTTTGGAAAATCAGTGTCCAATCAAGTCAAATATTCAGCTTTCTGTCGCGAATGAGTTAAAGTAACCTAATGCCTGGCATTACATTAAACTCACATTGCTTAAAGCGCCTCCATTTGGCGAAATTGCTTATGATTACTAAGTACTGCTGCTGATCTGGTCTGGTTTTCGTCAGTCATGTGCTTAGCTGGCATGCGCATGTAACATATGTATACAAGAAAGCCAACCAGCGCATGTATTTCCTCAGAAAGCTCCGCTTTTTAGAAGTTAGCAAAAGCATTCTGAAAATATTTTACACCATGACTATTCAGAGCGTTTTGATGTATGGAGTTGTCTGTTGGGGAGGAAACATCTTACAAAAAGATAAAAATAAGATCAATATTTTAATTAAAAAAGCATCCAAAATTTGTATCTGTGATCTGCCATATTTTGATGAGCTGTACACTGGTGCTTGTATTTAAAAAGCTAATATTATTATAAATGACCCCCAACATCCCCTGAACAAAGAATATATAAGATCTGTAAGAAGTTTAAGGCTGTTGTCAAAGAAAACTAAAACTGAGCGCTACTTTAAATCGTTTATTCCATCATCAACTAGGATGTTACAATAATGTCGTCATCTTGATCGTAATCTGTGCACAGTTGAATTATGTCCTGCGTGTCAGGTCAATGTGTTTTAGTTAGGGAAGCATATTGTGTGCACTGTTAATTTTGTTAATTTATCAGTGTGAGTGTATAAATATGTGTGTGCGCGCTATATATCATACTTTCTGCTTCTGTAACTGTATTGTTATGTATTCAATGATCAAAACAAATTTCCTTGTACAAGGACGAATAAAATTTATCTTATCTTATCTTATCTTATCTTATCTTATCTTATCTTATCTTATCTTATCTTATCAAGTTTCAAGTAAATCTTTTTTTTAAAATTTATATGTGTATGGGGAGGGGGAGTGCTCAGATTGAGATGCTACATGGAGTTAAATAGTCTGAAGTAGATCTATTTTATTTAAATGACGAAGTGGAAACATGAACAGTAATGTGTAGGAATCAATCAAGACTGGAATGAAGTAAGTGAACAAATAACGTAAATTTAAGAATGGCTGCAGTATGGGAAAACATGTGTGACGGTGTGGAACAACAGTCATCATTCGTTTTGCTGAAATCTGGCGACAATGCTGGATGTACAGACATCGTACAATAGCCTTTGACAAACTGAAACGAAAACGCGGTGCGTTATGAAGTTGCTGGGAAGGAACTAAGCCGTGATACAGCCCTTCTCTCAGACTCACGTGTCAATGTATGTGGCTCCGTGGGCGATGCAGTGCAATGTGGAGTTTAATGGTACCAATATATCGAAGTACTATATTTCTATAATTCAAAACACTGACCTCTGATGAGGGTCAATATTTGTGAGGTAGGCTACGCCGTGCTTATTACTGTTATTAATAGTATAACACCCTGGCAATAATAACTTTAACAATCAAAGCACAAAATAACGATGTTCTACTGTCCTCTGTACGTTTGGAAAACAGATAAAAGTCAGACCTGGGTGACCAGTTACAGGCTAATACAGATATCTAGACAGGTCCAAGCACGAAACGGACTGGCTGCTCTGAGCTGATAATTAGTGACATATCAGGCGGATGTAGGTGCAGCCGGAGCAGATGTCTGCCAGTTCATGTCCCTGCCTGACAGTCTTCATCATCACGCAAACAACTTGGGAACAGTGTTAAGTGGTCGCACCTATAGAAGCCACAACAGAAATGGGCTAAGGTGCACCAAGGCTGCAAAACAATTAGATTTATGTTACAAAGATAATATATTAAGATAATGAAAGACAACGTTGGGAAATAACCCAGATGAAGGTTTGAAAAACATGGTGCGATGATGCAAAGTGTTCTTGCTCCATCCTCAGGTTCAAGGTTTAGCCGACGGTTGGGGTTTAATGCAGATAATGAATCTGTCTTAAATTAGTTTTGAATCCCTAAATTTACAATTTGCCCTGTTGTCTACTTTTTAACGGTCCAGGGTACAAACATGGTATCTTGATGGAGCCAGGAATAGGTGATGCCTGAGTGTGGTTGGTCAACGTCACCAATCGTTTAGACCTGTCGACTGCCCGAAGAGACGCGGAGATTGCATTCACTAAGAAAAAAAGGATGAAATGGTAGTAGTGTATAAACTTTTACAGTGGCTAATGGCCCACTGAGTCTAGTCTATTATTCGCGTGTTGGTGTGAGATATGAACCATAGACTTAAACGGGACCTGGCGCACTAGAGAGACTGAAACAAAACTGTTTCATTAGTCTGGGACGTCAACACTATCCAGAGTTGGCTGGCGGAAAGAGGAACCTTGGTAAATTGATCCAAGACCGACGCAGAACAGATTTAATGCAGTGCATGTCAAGCTTAGCATATATTTATGTAAATAAAACTTCGGGGCAGTTACCGACTCGCAAAGATTTTCGAGTGTATTTAAACACACTCTGTCACGCACACAACCACGTACGTGTATGCACTTTCCCACAACCTTAGGCCCCTTGACAGCACATGAGGCTTTTGATACCGAATCAGTAATTTGCCATTCTTTGTCCGCATTTTCATGTCCTAGATGACCTGTCCTTTGAACTTTTCCAGCAACGGAAGACTTTCAGGTGGCCAACCAGGGTCCAGCTATCTTGGGCTTGCCCTGTGGACAGCTTCAGATTTGCTGATGATCCCAATAATTTCTATCGTGGGCGACCTAGTCAATTAAGGTGGCCGATAACATGAAAGCTATCACAGCTGTGTAGATAATTTAATGAATATGTTATCGTTATGTCACACCTTTCACTGTTGTGCTTATCGTCTCACAGGAAGCTCTAACAATGTCACCGTGTGCACCACTCGGGTAGAGGACAATTCAATAACATAATATACCGGTTGCCATGTTACTTGATGTTCCATCTGCGGTTCTTTATTTGCCACACCAAATATCAGACATATCACACGCTATATTACTACCATTCATGCATACACCTTACATCTCACATAATTATAACTCCGAAACTCGTGCGAAAGTTGCGCTTTTCAAAGCCAGTTGACCCGAATGAATAACAAAGAACTACACAATAAATGACACACGAACAACGAACAGAATGCCATGACACATTGAACAACCACAATGCCATGTCACCAGAGGGTATAAAACCACGAGTATGTTGTTTGTTGTAAAGCTAAAGACCCTGTCAGTTGGTTTTGTTGCTTCAGGGTTTGTCTGAATCCAGCAGGTCATAAATTATACTAATGTGCTTTTGTTTAGATTCCTTTATCAAGGAAACTTGAATGGTTCTATAAACGCTCCAAGTACTAGTCTTCAGATTTGAATTCTGTGATTGTCTATAATTAATCGGTTCATTCTTTTTGAATCACCCTGTATATATACAGCCAAAGTTTGTTGTAAAGTAATTACTTTCATAAAAACGCAATGTCAGGAAAATCTAGATACAGCTACAAACATCATGCTGGTACTTGGCTGCACTAAATCATTTTGTAATATCGTAAGTATCATCAAAGTCTACTCACGCCTCGAACTTATTGAGTGAGTGCAATAATTGGTGCCTGCTAGCACTACAGATCTAAAGAGCAATATTCATCCTAATAGTTCAGAAAAGCACTGATCCCAATTCTCATCATTATACTTTAGATCAGAATGACATAACTCTTTCAGTGCTCAAAGTTACCTTTTTATCTCTAATGAAGTTACCGTTAATCAAGAGTCGAACTAGAAACTCATCAGTGAGTGGCACTTTTATCTCTATAATCTAAGCTACACAACTGTTCTGATGTCCTTCAAAATGACTACGAAGATCACCTTTCTAAGATATCAGGTCGTCCTTCTTCATAGTCATCCTAAAGCTCGGTGCACACTATCATAATTTAGTGGCTACTTCAATCTGTTAAGGCCTCGAAACTTTACTTGTCGAGAAAGAATTCAGTATTGAAAATACAGATCCCAGAAACAATACCCAGTTTATTTTCCCCAAGCGACAACTTTTACATCCAGTCTCTTCTGGAGATATTACTATTATTTCATGATAAATCAAAGTCATTTACTATGCTAATATTAAATCAAATGAGGATATTGACGATGGAAAATCAACACTGATTACTCCAAATTGTGAGATCTTACACTTAAAAGTAAACTGTCATTTTACGTTGACATTATGTCCTTCAGTAAAAGCCAAGAATAAACTCAAATATTTCTGTGCTGGGATTTTTACTGCTAGATCGCTCGAAATTTGAGTTTCAGTTTTAATAGAAATAATGAGTCCAAACACGTTAATCAGTTGTCTCAATGTTTCATGGAAAGGTAGAGGCCCTAGATAGTCCCGCAATAACTGAATCAAAAGATGGTGTTCAGAAACTGCATGTTGTAAAATTCATCGGCGTGTTTCCAGTAAAAGGAGCCAACTTCGTCTGATTTGGACCTAACCACTCTAGCCAACTTGCCCATTTGCACGTGGCTCGAGTAGGTTTTCTACAAAAATAGGCTTACAGACGTCTTTTTGACTGATTAACTGTTCGATAAGGTGTCACAATGATTATGCCTTTTGATTGCAGATTTTAACGTGGTGATTAATAAATGACCAATGTGTCTCCTCCACGTACTCAAACATTGACATTGGAGATTGCCTAGATTAAACGGCGATGCTTTTCCAAAGCACATCCGCAAATACTGTGGGTAGATTATATACATTGACTTGTTCTTGCTCTCTTGCCACTGTCAGAAAATCTGAACATTGTATGAACTTTGTATTGTCTCACAAAAATTCATAAGCGGTTTTAGTACCAGCAGCTGCTATAACCAGTTTTTAGCTGTGTTTTTAGGTTTTATTTCACGCATCTTAATGAGTGGCTGAAAATGTCAGTGCCGCACCTGGACTCTTTGGTTTGCAACATAAGTAAATGCATTTTAAGAGAAAATGAGAATGGTTGGGGGTGGGGGGGGGGGGGCGGGGGGGGGGGCTGCTCTTCAACCTCAGAGACATTAGAGGATGCAATTCAATTCTTTAATTTGTTTTTGGCACGGGACACAGCTGTAGGTTTTAATGTACAAGTAATAAATAAATAAGTAAATAGTTCTTTTAAAAAATGATGGCAAACTATTCTTCCGTTTCCATGCGTCTCTCCAATGATATGATAAACTTGACACGGGTATTATCTCTGGCAATAGGAGTTGATCAGACTGTTCACTGGGATAAACATGAGATGAAATGTCTAGTAACTGCTATGTCTTTGGGTGCAGAGAAGACAAATTTTGTGACAATAATGTCTGCACCCGAATGTGAGTGCAATTCCCGTGGCTTAGGCTAATAGCGCCCTGAGTCAAGTTTGTTTCCCCTCGATTCTGACTTAGACCTGAGCTTCCTTGAATCAATCAGCAAGACAGACTAATTGTTTCAGTTGTAACTAGTGCACGAGGTCCCGTTTAATTCAAAAGTCCACACAACAGAGACAAAACCTTCTGGATTATGTGCCCTTTTGGTCCCGTCATTGTTTGACATAGTTATGAAGCGCCTCGAGAAATATTCGCCAAGTTATAAGAAAACTAATGGAATCAAACTAGCCGTCGCGCAATTTTAAGATCAGTAGACGCCAAACTTCTTGAGACATCCACAGTCACATTGTCGCTTAGTGTAAAGGTTTTTCCTATTGGTGGGTTTAAAGTGTGGTACAACATCAGCGTTGTCACCAGGAAAAGTGAGAACATCAACGAGTTTAAAAATAGACTCAAAACAAACTGTTTTGTTTGAAAGTGAATGATGTCCCTTTTGGTCTCAGAGGTTTGAGTATGAGACTAGATTGTGAGTGGGAGCATGATCTTAAATATGTTCATCCTGTATTTTACCCTAGTTCAACGCCTTAGAGCACATCTTTTTTTTTGTGGGTTTGAGTACAAGCTAATATCAGTAACTTACTAAAACCAGTGGTCGTATTGGACAATATTCTGTGCTGAAAGTGAGACCGTTTTTTTTTTCAAATAAAATATTTCTGTGCCTGAAAATTCCTTCGTAAATTAAACGTGCACCAGTAGGTCTCACTCGGTAAAGGGTAAGAACGGAGCTTGAGAAAACTTTTTTGGGTGAACTGCTGACGACCTGTGCTTTTCCAACACGTGTTAATTATTTTCTGTCCCCTGCAAAGTTATGTAAAGGTTATCAAATACGTCATTCACACCATATTGTCTTCAGACTATTCGAACAAGACAATACAGTGCCAATGACGTTGTTGATAACCTTTTCATAACTTCGATGTCAGAGTAAACGTGCACTGGCTGATTTTAATGGGCTGACTATAATAGATAGTGACGTCATGATATTAAGTTTAAATAAGAAAAAAGAATACAATTGACTAGTACGGTGGATCTCACTAAAATGCAATGTCCTGACGCAATCATCCTTTCGGTCAGCCAATCAAAATCGGTTTGTGCGCGCCTTGGCTTACTGCGACTGTCCATGTATCTCCTCAGCGAGCGACGTACGCACGTCATAGTACAATCTCAAAGCGTACATTCATGAGATAGCGTCTGTAGTAGACATGACCACAGAGATCAGATCTGGGTTTATGACGTGAAATGTCATTCTTGACGCAATGGTGTTTACATCTTGAAACTTAACCCCTAGGGGGCTGTGTCCAGTTTGTCCACGGGGCCTTGTATCATTTTCACGTTTACCAGCCGCGGTACACCCCTGGTTACTGTGACAGTGTGTTATGGGATAGATAGGTGTACGTCATTTGCAACGAGGAGCTTTCTGTAAGATTGTTGTTACCTGTACCGTACGGTCCCCCAAGTATTTTTCGCCAGGGGTACGTCATTCTAAATCCCTTTGTGACTCCAGAGCTAGACAACTCCTCCCAAAATACTCCTTACAACAGCCTTAATTAATTATTCTATTTTTAACACTGGTGATGGATGTTTGATGTTCAGTGGAAGCATAATAATTATTCCAGATACTAGAACCAAAAACTGACAACGGACGACCACCGAAGGCTTCCAGATTATAATTCGGTGCTAAGTTCCTTTTAAATCTATTTATTATATACTTTGGGCTTACATTCTCGGTCTCAATTCCCCCCCCCCCTTTTTTCCCCCCTGCTGAAAAAAAAAAATCCATACCATTATCGCGTACATCAGTGGTTCTCAACATTTTTCAGGCAATTGCGGTTTTAGACATTAAATTTTCTGACCCCCCTCTCTCCCCCCCCCGCTCCCCCCCAAACACTCAAACACCCAGCAAAAGGTGCGCTGAGTATTTATGATAAAACATTAAGTATACTTTGTCATGCCCTAAGGCCGTTTCAGTTCATAAAACCTAGCAACTCGTGCTGCTGAACAAGTGAGTGGTTGCTCCATATTTGCCCTTAAATCGCCCTCCGTTTATGTTTTCGACCCCTTGTTGTCCTTTCCTTCATATTCGCTCCCCTGGAAATCAAAATCGCCCCTCGAGAGCGGGAGGGCCGACATTACCCATGTTGAGAATCACTGACGTACATCAAGAACACGTGCCTGGAAAGCTAATTATACGCATTGAATACCATCAATTAAACATCTCGTTCCGCGGAACGGCAGGACCACAGAAAAAAGACCAAAAAAAAAAAAACCCCAACAAAACAAAACGATAATTTTGTTTCAGGTCAGATGGTCGAGTCAAAGCCATGGAGGAATGTTCCCATTGTGTCGCAGAAGGCTCTAGATAACAAGTTATCAATTAGTAGAGATAACAGTGGTCCCATCTCTGCATAGCCCCTTAGCTTGAAGAGCTCATGCTACACTTGTGTATGTAATATCTATATGATATACTCCAGCTTATTATAAAGTCTAGCCTTTGACCCGGTAAACTTGGACACCGGTACGTTTCAATAGCTGCGTGCCTGTACATGCAACCAGGGGCTTGTCAAGTTCTGTTGTGATGTCTTCTATGTAAATGAGGACTCTGAAAATAGCCACACGAACAAAAATGTTAAACTGGGAGATTTAGATAGAAGATTGGGTGCATACAGGCACGGGCACAGCTAGCAAAGGTCCAGGCCAGGTGGGAAATATATGGCCCCATTTGGAACTGCTTATTAAGTGTTTTTGTAAGTAATGCTAAAATTATAAGCTTATTTATCTATATGCTTTGTGTATTAATATTTTATGACTCGTCTTTATTATATTAATATTTTGTGCTTGATTGTCTGTTCAACATCAGCATTTCTTACCAAAAGGCCCCCACCCCACCGCGTGACTCTACTTGAGGGAATAGGCCACCCTCAAAATCATAGGCCCATGCCAACTGCCCCCCCCCCCACCCCCACCAACACTCCACCCACACCCGCCTTTGTTCTGGCCCTGGTACATACAACATTTTTAGTTTCATGCTTCACACTTGCAATATTTGGCAGTTAACAATGAAGTAGAAACTCTCTTTTAAAAATCTGAAAC
The DNA here is from genome assembly GCA_963931925.1 of Onchidella celtica. Lineage (NCBI taxonomy): Eukaryota > Metazoa > Mollusca > Gastropoda > Systellommatophora > Onchidiidae > Onchidella > Onchidella celtica. The sequence goes on from OZ007572.1 coordinate 8,172,687, forward strand.
TGTCCCTGACTTATAGTTGAATCCAAAGTTTTATAAACTGTCAGGATTCATCAGTTTCATTCACGACGTCCCTGTTTACCATACCAGGCCTGATGGGGCACTTGACTCACGGCTATTTGGCGTCTCTTTTGTCTCAGTGCGCCAGGTATCTCTTTCTATCAGCTGTCTCAAGACTGTTTCGGCGCTGGTGTGACAGACTCGTTTTGGTCTGACCAGAGTGTGAGATCTCGTTTCACCCCACAGTCGACATATTGCGATCTTAGATCTTATTTGTTCTATCTCCATTGTCTGAAAAACTAGAGATCTTTTAGTATACTAGTGTAAGGACCCGTTCAAGGAACGGGTTGCAATACCATCTTGCTGAAATTTACTCAGTCGGCACACAGATTATGTAGGTCAAGGTAGAAAACAACACGCACAATCGGCACACAGATTATGTAGATCTAGATCTAGATAGAAAACAACTCACAACTGGCACAGTAACACCCGCATGGCCCGTGCATAAGGCAGACGGCACAGGAACTCATGCCTTCTAACTTTGAAACGCAACCGGAAGTTTAAAGTCGAAACAAATCAAAGGCAAGAGGGAGGCCATCATTGTTGAGGAGAAAGCATTATTCGATATTTTTAGGCCTATTTTGATTTATTACAAAATTACGATACTTCGCTTTCATGTCAAAGGAATAGACATGGTAGCAAAAAGAACTATCTTTCATATGTAATTTTTTCAGGTCTGGGCATTTCTTCCCCGCAGCAGTGAATTTTTTTTCCTTGCTGTATTTTTATATAGATAGAAGAGGTATAACAAATGCACACTTCGACGCTTGTTTTAAATGCGTTGTGGCACTCATCAAGCTGTTTCACAGTTCCAATTTATTCTAACACTCTTTATCACAACACTAAAGCCACAAACACTTAACGCCGAATTTCCCAGTTGTGCAAAGAGTAGAGTTGGAACATGCAAGACCTAAAGTAGCGATAGCACACTAAAACAGAAACGAAATTGACGTGAATGAGTGCAGGACCAGCTTCATTGGCAGAGGAGATCGTACATTGGGTGTTTACGTACGTGAACTAGTTTGAGTGTTTGCCTTGTGCATGCTTCTGTGTGAAACATGACCATACCCATATAATGGAAGACGTTTACCGGCAATGATCCCTTTCGGCTGGTGTTGTAGCTCTGTGTATAAAATTAACTGGTTAACGAGGATCTAGTTTCAAAGCGAGAAAAGCCCAATGCCATTCACTCCTAGAATTAAATGCAAAATGTCTTCAGATTTCAGTAAACAATTTCAATGGAACCGTTAATGAGTGCGTTCAGCTATTCAGACATCCTGAACTAACAAGGACTGGTGCTTTTATAGTTTAATGAAGAAATTGCAACCCAAAGCAACGGTGTACAGTAAGGCAGGAGTACATCGAGGAGTTCATAAATGATTGTTGTTACAAGTATGTACGTCCCCTAAGTATTTTGCGCTTGGGGTACGTATTTTAAAGCCTTTTATGACTCCAAAGCTAGACAGTTCCGACCCCCCCCCCTCCCCGAAATGCTCCTAAGAACAGCCTTAATCAATTATTTCTTTCAAATTTTCTTTTTGTTTTCCTCCTGTGTTTTGGTTGATAAGGGACAGGGTTAGGGGTTCCATAAGATTTAGGGTTGAGGATAAGGACGGGGTTAAGGATAGGTACGTATACGTACACGTCCCTGGTGCAAAAAGTTTGAGGACCGTACGTACAAGTAACAACAGCCTTCATAAATTTTCTCTATCTCAAACCTTCGATCACCGTTCGGTACTGAAACACATTAAATATTTTAGATTTAAATCAACTTGTCCAAGTTACATTTCGTCGCTGCAAGGTCGGGGGACGGTTTATGATGCGTGGACTTAGATACGGAAATAGGGGGGGGAAGATGCATACAAATCTAAAATCAGTGACAGTTCTGATGCTCTCAGTCGTCACACATGCATACTGAACTCAAACACCTACAAATCATGTGCAAAGAGTATCAAAGGGCCACCAAGCGATGCAGGCAAAGACTTGCAATGGTACCATCGATGTGAGAATGGATATTAAACATTTCATTGTAGTCTGTGAGAAATAAATCGTTCTATATCTTTCCTGCCTTCGCAGAGGACAAAATGCCTGGTTGACATTTTGGGTGTAAATGAAATAGAGACAATTCTGTTGCATGGATTTATAATGTAATTATGCCAGGAACTGGAATTGTGTATTTAATTACAGTGCTTTATGTGAAGCATTCTCAGTTAATGAAATGAGGTTGCTCCTGGTCTGAGCAATATTTTAATGCAGCAACAGCTAAAATGTTTGTTTTGTCTCGTGTCCTGTGACAGTAAACTGGTAGTGTTCTTTTTGGTTTGCTCTGGAGGAAACATTTCCGTATTTCTCTCTTTCTGTTGTTGTTTCTGGAGGATCAACAAAAGAAGATGATTTCGACGTACTGTTAAGTCAGAATGTTGAAGCAAGTTGCCCTCTGTGTCCCCTCACAGCAATGCTCGAGTCATGAATGTTTTTTTTTGTTTTTTTGGTATGAGCATTAAATTCAACTTTCCTAGTCTCAAATCAATTCCTCGTTTAATGTATTGAGATTACGTGTGTATATTGCTATTGTGTATCCGAATAAGTCTGGATATATATAAGTCCTGATGTTTCTTAATTTTGCTGTACTAAAATAATTATGATACTATTACGAAAACTGCCGGGTCGACACAATACTCTACTTGTTGTGAAGTTTCCGACAATCTTAGGCCGATGGCGAAAATAAAGGTCAAGATAGAGGTATATTTTTTGTTTGGATTCAGCCGTTTTTCACATTCAGCTGATGAACATTATAACAAAAGGAAACCCGATAGGTACATAATTAATTATCTATGCATGCATGCACGCAAGCAAGTATGTTTTGTCACCCGGAAGCTGAAAGTGTAGCAGTTGAAATGTATGGTTCACCTAGCTCAGGCCCACACTTGTTGTGATGTTGCTGTGGTGTTTTAGTTTCATGTTCCAGATGACCCTGTAAAAACCACGTGTGCGCATCTTCATTCAGTGGCTTGGATTTAACAACAGCAGCTACAACAAGAATTTGACAAGACAGCGACAGGACAGCAACACAACAAAGTCTTATGCGTGCGCTTAGGCTGAGTGTAGCAGTAAATGCGTTGCAAATGTTATTTATGAGATTTTGTACATTGTATAGTAATAATGTGGGCTAGGTTGCTAGCCATCGTTGGAGTGGCTGGTCTCTTTCCTAGCGAGAAGTTTCGTTACTCGGTCTCGCGACGAGGGCAATTACTTATCGCAGCCAATCCGTGGCCAGGACAGAATCTACAACAACTCAATAGTCCCTATAAATAAGGCGAGGGGTTGCCCTGACCTTTTTTTCATCCTTTACTGTCAGCAAGTGGTGAGGGAAAACCCCCAACATGTTCAACATTTCTGTCCGGTGTACAATGGAGTAGATGTCAAAGTGCGTTGGGCTGTGGTAATGTTGAGCCCCTGCATCGGTGACCGAGGAGGAAGCGAGAAGTAAGTGGAGGGAAGAGATTACCTTAACGGTTATTTGCACTGGTCGGTCCAACCAACAAACCAAACACGCCAAAAATCTCTCCTTCATCTTCAAAGTTTAGGTAAAAATCTGTTGCCGGCCACTTAGCACGCGTTGATGACCTACCGAAGTTTCGGCTCCGGCCCGTGCCCTTATGTATATTTTTCCTTTTCTGTGCTGAATAGTTTGGATGCTTACAGGCCTTAACGTGGACTTTTGTTTGTAGTGCGGTATCTCTGGCTAGACCCTCACAAACCATGTCTTCCTCCAGCAAGCAAGTTTTTTGTTTTGTTAGTGTCTCTCTCGTCCTATCCAGAATTTTTTTTTTTCTTTTTTCTGCTTTCCTAAACACCGGTAAAAACTGAGCCCTTCATTACTCGCTGGGAAATGGAGTTTTTGACCGAGCAATTAGCGAACAGTTTGTGAAGAAAATTAACATTTCACCTGTTTGTGTGAAGAGACGCGATGTTAATGAATGACAATGCATTATATTGTCCTGCCGAGCGCTGTGGACCGTGGCGTTGAGAATTTCCCATACATTGCGAAAAGTCTAGGAAAAGCATTAAGGATAGGGTAATAGAAACCAATAGCTTTCAGACAACCTGTAAAAGGCAGACAGATATTCAACATGCATCATAGGCTTACTACAGTGTGACGCTATTTCCCACTGAGATAATGCGATTTGGTTCTACTTGCATGGCGTGTATATTGATTTGTTTTTTCACTTTGGTATAGTAGCTTGTGTGTTTGGGCAGATAGTTTGTTGGCGTGAAAACAGTCGACATGCTCTCTTATGAAACGGTGAGTTAAAAAACGACCACAACAAAAACATGTGCCATGGTAAACATGTCGTGTTGTTCTGAGCTTTGAAGCTTGAGGCATTGTGTTTGTTTGTAAGTTCAAAAATATATCTGTGCCCTGTTCATAAGCAGTTGAGCTGACTATTTATCCTTAATGTACGGACTCCTTTCTTAGCACAGTATAAGGTTCTTAACAGTACGCATTTCTCTTTTGTATAACTTTCTTTCATTAAGAAGAACGCGCCAAAATGTCAGCTACTTAAACTTTCATTGCTATCGTGTGAGCAGTTCTTCATGCTGCTGAGCTCCATGTTATAGAAGTATTCACAAGGGCCACTCAATCACTGAAGTAGAGTAGGAACGTGAAAAGTGGTGTGCTTTTGCATTGTTAATGTTTGTGGTTCGTGTGATGTTTGGAGATGACAGAGGATTTGGCCTGGGGTAAGTGTGTACAACAACACTTTCTTATTCTAACTCAAATTGATCATTTGCTGCCGGAAACGTCAGTTTTAAATTAACTCTTACCATACAAATTAACTCTTACCATGTTTGGAGATGACAGGATTTGGCCTGGGGTAAGTGTGTACAACAACACTTTCTTATTCTAACTCAAAATGTTCATTTGCTGCCGGAAACCTCAGTTTTAAATTAACTCTTACCATACACACCGTACATTCCGGATATATTTTTGAAAGAACAAGTGTTCCAAATTCTGTTATAACCTCCAGCCACGTGTCTTTAACACTACATGAATTGGAATGTTCTTGGACAAGTTAGGAATAAATTGTTTTTTAAAATCTTTCTGAAATTGGCCCTTATCACATAGCAAAGCGCAAGTCTAACCAGCTCCATTCATGGGTCATAAAGAAGACAGCAGAAACCCTTTTTGCGACCTTACCGGATACAATAATCCTGTCATAACCTCTAGGACATACGCACTTTACTTTTTCCGCATATTTCTCGGTCACTTTCAGACCATGATGTTGACAGCACTTACGTACCGTTACAATCCCTTTACGAACATTAAGATATTTCGCTTATAAGGCATGGCTAAACTTACATCTCCGCTCTGACGCTCACAAATCCTATTATACTTTATTATTATCTTGGCATCTGTTCCTCCACGAGAATCTATCTCGTATATTTTTTAGTCAAGCAGAAATTTTGCCGTGTCTGTAACTTGGTATGGTTGAAATGCCTATCTATCCATCTGTCCTTCCTTGTATCGATTCATCCAGCTGTCTGACTGTCTATCTGTCTGTCTATCTCCTCCTGTCCTTGTCCTTGTGTCTTCCCGACTGAAGATTTCCGTACGTCTTTCTCTCCTCAACCGTCTGACACATGGCAAAAACGATTATGTGACACGCTGAAAAATTAATTACCCATACCTAGCCCCTTTCTAGCAATGAAAGACATGTGAGTACGTCAAAATCCTTAACCAGTCAATAGATTATAAAATACTGATTAAGGCTGGGCGAGCGCTAGCCGATCGGCCAACTAATTGCATGGTGACATCACAACGTTCAATTTCAATGAGATCTCACCGACTAGGCTTTTCTCATTGAAGCTCAATTATCATGACGCCACCATCCAACTCCTCGGCCGATGAAAGTTGGCTAATGCGAGCTTTCACTTACTCGCAGCTCATTCGGGTGGAAAAGCCCTTGATTTGTTTACATTTCTTATCCTTTTCTTACAAGAAAGATAGCTTTATTTCTGTTTACTATATTGCGTCACAGGAGGACATTTCTATTTCCGCCAGGAAGGAAAACCACTTAAACGCTTTGATATGTAACACTTCACAATATTGCTGTCATCAGCACATTGACGTGGTCATATTAATGGAAAAACTAGCGACAGTTACAAATTTAGCACTACCATACTTTACACAATGTCTAAGCGCACAATTCTTAATGGAAAATCCTGGCACTGTCAGGTCTCTGATACTACCGATGTGAAAGTTGTCTGTGCACAGAGGTATCTTTTGAATGAATGTCATATTGTCATGAGAGGGGGGGGGGGGGGAGGAATTTGTTCTTTTTTTATTTTCTTTCTACATTTCAGACCTCGATGATGTTTCCTACAAGTTCTGTCTTGTATTAAAATTAACCACTTTTCAAACTGATCCAGGTTATCATTACTTTCTATAGGCTACTGATCACAAAAACAATTGTTTGATGGTTTTATAGATGCAAAGCGTTTAAATAGATGAATTGAATGTAGGAATCTCTTGAAGTAAGACATTACGTGACTCTTGCATAATGGCGAGCTAGTGGAAGGGAAATTTGAAAAGGATACTAATTTGTTTAACTAAAATATTCTTCTGACTGCATTTTGTGGACGTAGCTGTAACTGGATATTTCATGATACAGTTGTGGTTTCATTTTATGGTTTCAGTTACCAGTCTTGTCAGAAACTCAGAATACTATGACAGCGACAACAATCTCTGTAGAATTTCACAGTTTCCAATTTACAAGAACGGAAATGAGTTGTGGAAAATGAAAGTTCAGCGTCTATTGATCGAAATAAACAGTATTGTTTTCATTGCACACACCGTGCTAGTATCACTGTTATTGTGTGCTAAGCCTACGTTTCCGTGAATGTACGGTATGTGTGCGGGCATCATCGTGTATACAAATGCCTTCGCGTGTGCGCCCGTATAAAAAATAATGTTCTTCACTTAAGCTGTGCAAGCACGTGCGACTTGCCAGCATGTTGTAATCGTGTCTTTGTTCCAGGTTCCTGTTGACTCTGCAATGTGCCCGCAGTGACCTTAGTTCTCGTTCGTTCGAACTCCAGTTTTTTGCATAACTGAGGAATTTGACGTTAAACTTTTGCGGCTTTCGTATTTGTGATAAGGAGTTAGAATAAATAATGAGTACTGTGAAACAGCTTCAGAAATGTCACAGCAAGAGTCCAAATGTGTTTGCATGTGTTATATCTCTTCTACAAACAAACAGCTATCCAGTTCTTTTCAGAAAATGGAGACAAAACGAACTAGAACTAGGGTCACGCCGTGTCTTGTATGTGTGGGTATTTTTATTCCTTTATTTTGCCTAGATTTCACACAATGCAACTCTGACGCGGCTGCAATGCAACCGAGTCCCATGTGAGAGCCTAGCCTTAAGATTAAAGATCACACAATCATGGTGTAGGCATATTGTTTTATCATCTGTAAGAGAACACGTGGTGTCATCAGAGTTCATAAAGAGCCCAGCATCCGTGGATAGGTTTTGTCAATAGATGAGTAATGCTAGTGACATCCGCAAACAGCCAACTAGGTCAGCTTACTATTATATAGACACACATTATACATACGCTAACGGGCTATAGCGGTATCGTCCTCTACTTATGGAGCGTCAAGGGCGTTGGCACCGCCGTGTATAAGGCGGGCACAGTAACAGTTATGGTGCAGTGATCGTAAAGTGGAATAAAGTGTTAATCTATTACACTCAGGCTGGAATCTTAAACTGGTGTTTGTAAATAAAATATTTGCTCAGTTCTTCCCTGGCATTTTAAGGTTATCTGTCTGTCTGTCTGTCTGTCTATCTATCTATCTATCTATCTATCTATCTATCTATCTATCTATCTATCTATCTATCTATCTATCTATCTATCTATCTATCTATCTATCTATCTATCTATCTATCTATCTATTTAGCTAATCTACCTATCTATCTATCTATCTATCTATCTATCTATCTATCTATCTATCTATCTATCTATCTGTCTGTCTGTCTGTCTGTCTGTCTGTCTGTCTGTCTGTCTGTCTGTCTGTCTGTATGTCTGTCTATCTGTGTGTGTGTGTGTCTGTCTGTCTTTCTACCTACCTACCAACCTACCTACCTACCTACCTGTCTGTCTGTCTGTCTGTCTGTCTGTCTGTCTGTCTATCTATCTTTTTATCTATTTATCTATCCATCTGTTAGTTAAAGAGGTGGATATTAAGTCAGAAAAACAACTTTTCTTCACAGTTACAGATTATAGGTAAAATGGCGCACATAGAACAAACTGTAATTTCGTCTCGCACTGAGTAAACTTCCTAATGCTTAGCTATTATGGATTTTCTTGTGATGAATAACAACTGTACATGGATTACTGTACTTTTGACATTTGTTTTTCCCAACAATAACTTACGGTGTACATTTGCAACATTTACAAAACAGAATCTATTTCTGTCACTAACAATGCAGATAATGTCTTGGTTACAATATTAAAAACACACACACATGCAAAAAATACCCATTTTGTAATTCATCAGTTTGGCACTGCATAAACTTGCAGGAATTGCCGATTTCATTCTATTCCAAATGAATATTTTTTTTCATTCTGTGAATGCTGGTCATTTGACATTAAAGCAATGGCATCGTACATTGATTCTGCCATTGTCATTATTATAAGGTCGGTTCATTATTATCCTATTTTTCTAAAATACATTATCAAAATACATCTATCTTTTGTGCATGAATGAGGGACACAGTAGAAGCGAGCACATTGCAGAGTCCTGGGGCGAAGGTAGGCATGTATGGAGGGTTCATAATCGATCATGTTTCTATTCAGTCATTTAATCAGAGAATTTCAATGAAACTACTTTTATGTCCGTATGAATGAGTTTTCATTATGAGATGGAATGGATCGATAGAAATTGATGGGCTGTGTTTTAAAGACGAGGTTTTAGACTGCTGGGAGGGTATGTTTTCCTCTTGCGTAAACATGAGACTACGGAAAAGGTGCATAGTTTCATGGAAGAATTTCGTTTATGGTTTATGTTTTATAGTTGCTACCACAGCTGTACGTACTATGAACATAGATAGGCAGACAGATAAACAGATAGATACATAGATAGATAGACAGATAATTAGCTGGATTTTATAGACGGGTGGACGGAGGGTACATACATAGGTGGATGATATCTAGATAGATTGACGGACAGACAGCAAGCAAATAGATAGATAGATAGATAGATAGATAGATAGATAGATAGATAGATAGATAGATAGATAGATAGATGGATGGATGGATGGATGGATGGATGGATGGATGGATGGATGGATGGATGGATGGATGGATGGACGGACGAACGGACGGACGGACAGACAGATAGATCTATAGATAGACAGATAGAGCTTTTAAAAAAATTCTTCTACCCTCACACGTTCGTGTTTACTTAACTAGCGTCGCCTCTGGGAAACGTGTGAACAATACTGTGAATTGCGCACGATCCCGCGGCGTATCATCACTGCTATAGACAGCGACCTTTACTACGGACATGAACAATGAAAGGACATACTATGTGTATCATAATGCAGCCAAGCATGTGCGTGCATATATTTGCATAGATGATCAAACTGTCGGGGACTCAGGACAAGGATAGACTGTCACTCCGGCATGTGTCAAGTGTAATTTCATAGGCGACCTCGTCAGAGTACGTTCGTTTTGTGGTGTTTATTTTCACACCTAGCGGTAAGTAGATCTACTCAGCGGAAACCGGTGTGTTTGATGTTTATTTAATTATATCTGGATAGTTACAGTGTGTTTGGGTATTGCTTGAAAACTAATATTATGATAAATGTATCCATTCTGTATGTCTCTCTCTCTTTCTTTCTCTCTCTCTCTCTCTCTATCTCTCTCTCTGTGTGTGTATTTCTGTCTCTATCTGTACTGTGTGTCTCTCTGCCTCTCTCTCTTTCTCCCTCTCTATCATAAAAACGCATGCCATGATCCTTATCTATCTATCTATCTAGCTATCTATCTACCTACCTACCTACCTACCTACCTACCTACCTACCTACCTATCTATCTACCTGTCTGTCTGTTTGTCTGTCTGTCTGTCTGTCTGTCTGTCCGTCCGTCCGTCCGTCCGTCCACCCATCCATCCATCCATCCATCCATCCATCCATCTATCTATCTATCCAGACAGGTAGTCATTAAAGGTAGTTACGAAAGACCCACGTAGAGGGCACAATTGAATATAACAGAGATGATAAATTTACCAGGCCAAGCTATGTTTTACATTTCCGTGCAAAAATATAAGCAAAAAAAAAAAAACAAGTGAGAGAAAATTTTAATATTGCAGCTGCCAACGTTTATAAGCTACTTTCCCGGTAAATATTTGTTATTATGTTGTCATAAATAACCCCCCCCCCCCCAATTCGCCACTACCTCCTAGCACCACACATACTTTCCCACCTTTACAACCGCGATAAAAAGATAATCCAGATATTTTTTTTTTTACTGCAGTCTATGATCTCTAGCGTAGCCACTGTATGTACGTATGGATGTGTTTGTTTAAATAATGTGTGTGTGTGTGTGACAGGGATTTTTTGGGGGACCTGTTTTCGTGGCGTTTTACGTTTTGAGTGTGTGTGTATATGCGTGTGCGCCTGTGGTGTTGTTTTTTTGTGTGTATCTCCAGCTGCTAAACGGCCCTGGATGTCTCCAACCATTCGGTGATAATGGCAGTAGAAACTTTATGATGCACTTTCTTTCAGCCAGTCACCCGCGACACTGTTTTTATTCTGTAATATACCCAAACGAAACTTAGATGTTGTCTTTGAGATAGTATACGTGGGTGGGAGGGGGGGGATGGGGGGGGGGGGGTTGGATAAATGAAGGTCGACATGTAAAGTTCCCCTTCCACAATATTATGTTATTATAACGTCTACCGTATTGTTTTGCTGTCTGTGCATAAACCTAAGGTTGAGATTCTATCTATCTATCTATCTATCTATCTATCTATCTATCTATCTATCTATCTATCCGTCTGTCTGTCTGTCTGTCCGTCCGTCCGTCCGTCCGTCTGTCTGTCTGTCTGTCTGTCTGTCTGTCTGTCTGTCTGTCTGTCTGTCTGTCTGTCTGTCTGTCTATCTATCTATCTATCTATCTATCTATCTATCTACTTTTACAGACTGTGACCTACTTGTATGTACGTGAAGCGCCAGCATGTGATTATGTTGGTTAGTAATTGTCACACCGTTACTTAGTCACACACCTGGCGTTAGTATCCTGTCAAAGGTAGCAGTTGCCTATTGTCACAGTCCTCGGCGTTGAGAAAACAATAATAATTAGTCAGGGACTTTTAAGCACGTTATTCTTTGTCCTGTTACAGGTTCAGGAGAAACGTAATTATTGTATGCCCAAATTACAAACAGAATGTTGTTTTGTACAAGAGTGAACGTCAACCATGCTTTTTTGCGCTAGGGGTATGTACTTTAAGGCGATTTGTGACTCCAGAACTAGAGAGCTCTCCTGCAAATACTCGTAATAACAGCCTAAATTAATTATTCTTTCAGATTTTCTTTTCGTTGTCCTCCTGTTTTTTATTTTGTTTTTGTTGAAATGGTAGGGGGACAGGGTTAGGGATTCCATAACGTTTAGGGCTGAGGATAAGGTCGGGGTTAGGGATAGGCACGTGTGCGTATGCGGCCCTAGCCAAAAATGCCTGCGGTTTATACTTACGTATAACAGCAGTCTCACAAAAACACCACAGAATATCTGACAGGTCGCAGCAAGGCTTGAAGCGAGATCAAAATTATGGCAGAGAGAAAAAGTTGTATGTAGCAAAGCCTCGCGTAAGAAATGATAACGAAAAGATACAATAAAATTTAAAGGAAAAAAAGAAGGCAAATCGAACTTTCGATCAATTGATCTTCATCAGGAAAACAAAACGTAATTTGTACTTTGACAGACTTGTTTGAGTATCGCCTGTGCGCGGGGCCTCGTTTAACTTCATACTTCACATCTCACACCTAAAACCGAGGGAAAACTGACCTGACGCAGTCTCCGATTAAGAAGATTTCTATTAACCCATGAAGTACAAGTCGGTTTAGTTTAGTTCTGTTCTGATAAAGGTAAGACTCAGCTTTGCGACGATTTTTGTCTCAATCTTGAACTTGCTTTGAATCAACTGGCGAGACAGAATTGTTGCAGCCTCACCTGTGCGCGAGATCCCGTGTCAAGCTGGGTTTTCATGTGTACGGAAACGGCAACGGAAATGTCAAACATCCATGATGCAGTAAAAAGAAAATAGTGTTTCCATGTGTACAGAAATGGCGTTTCCCTACGCATGAAAATATTCCTTCTATTTCACTAATTGATGGTTTCCGCAGTTCCCGTTGCCTTTTGTGTTTCCGTACACATGAAAACTCAGCTTAACTCCAAAGTACATAAAGCCGTGCCAAGACACAGTGGGCTGTGAGCTTAAATCAAATAGCGAGACAGACTAATTTTCTTTGAGTCTCACTAGTACGCGAGGTTCTGTGCGACCCCAAATTCCATGAACCCGTGTCAAGTCACAATGGGGTATGGACCTAACTCAACTAGCGAGACAGACTAATTTTCTCTCAGTCTGTCTTGTTCTCGAGGTCCCCGCTTAATTCCATCGTCCAAAAAGCCGCATCGAGACACAGTGCACTGTGGGCCTAAATCAACTAGCGAGACAGACTAATTTTCTTGCAATCTCCCTAGTGTGCGAGGTGACATTTCCAAATAATAATTTCACACAGGCTGTATTCTTCTGAAGACATCAGCGGAATGGCATGTTGTAGCTTTGCTGTTACACCAGTCCTTAACTAGATCTTGAAAACGTTGAGATCAGACATTGTGCGTGTAATTCTGATTGATTCTCTGCCGTGAAAATCAGTTACCAACACTCTTTTATATTTCTGTTCTAAGGATATGACGTAGAAGTTACAATCGGGACCATTTTGCAACGTCACCTTGACCTAGAAACCTGCGCACATTTCGAAAAGAAGTGTTAAAAGCAAGAACGAATTACGCTTGTAACTTAGTAGGCGCCATACAGATGTTTTAACTGGTCACCTCATCAAAGGATACACTACACACAGGCCAACAGCTGCTCAGTGGTTGATACCTAGTGAAGAGGACATTTAATCGACCTTTGGAATACCTAACGTTAAGGTGGTCGTACCTCTCGTTGTATAACAACACGGATTAGCCTGACCTCTGCAGATCATCACAAATTAATCATTACCTTCGACACACCAAGTCATGCGCATGATTTCGCTTCTTCACTGATAGTAAATCAATTAACCACGCTTCACGAGTCTTCGCTCTGCATTTTTTTTCCCCATGTTTACTTGAAGACGGAGGATATTCGATATTTGGACAGGGCGAATAGCAAGCTCAGTTTTCATGGCATAAATGACACAGAACAATTAATCTCTGTTCACCATGGATTGTTTTTGTGCACAGCAAAGTCAAAGCCATTACCCTCAGAACGATCATGTCATCAAAGTAAACCACACCAAAGCTAACAGTTGTGTTTAACCAACGCTCAATCATAGAAAGGACCGTCGTTTTTATCGCTAATGAAATAATTGGCAACAACATTACAAGGAGGAAAAACTCGGGACCTTATCAGAGTGAAGCCATCTACTCTTACATCCAATACCGCGTGATAGGCTGCCCTCCACGTCGCCCGACCGACCAAGTACTCACTTTTTGACCTTGGACCTTTAACCTTAACCGAGTCAAGACTCTTCTTATCACTTGGTTGTTGGATTCGAATACACGAAAGCTTTACAATACCAGTATTTTCCATACAAGATCAACTGCGTTTGTCCCTGTGACTTCAAACATAATTCGTACCACTTTTGAAAGAAAGTAACTGGTTTATTTCGTTCCACATCAAATACCCGCAGAGTTAAATTTAACAACGCCATTTTGACTGAGCTGAGGCTAGTCTCTTTCAACAAGCCGAAGGTACTTTTTGCATTGTTTATTCTATAAATACCAGGAGATTCTCTGTTGCTCCGACATTTGCTAATGAGTGGATGAAGCCATCGTGACCGGCGACCTAATTGCTCTTCCTAATTGCCCGGCCAGAGCCGGACTGTGAACACCGCCTTAACCCTCTCCGAACCCCACTCAGCAATTAGAGATGAAGGAGTTTTACGAAACCCTAAGTATGAACGAACTCAGTTATATCCTTCCGGATGACATTCTTAATCCGTTTTCCGACCAGAAGACGCTGAGTGAGTTGAATGATTCCCCTGACATTATAGACGACCTAGATTTTGACCCGTCCATCGGCCTTTTCAATTTCAGCGATGACGTCATCATGCATGACTACCTATTCTCGCGGGGGACGGGATTTGGGTGCACTGATCAAGGTGGAAGTTTTAACCCAAACACAACGGCTTATCCGGGTATTAAGAAAGAAAATTCGTTTCCGAGAGATATGGATTGTTTGTTTGGTTGCCAAGTGGAGCATGAAGCCGTGGACGTTAAGCCTTCAGTACCTCTTCCACATGTGGAGGAAGCCTTTGGATTTCACATCAATAACAAGTTTTCCGGCCGAGGAATGAGCCAATACAACGCAAGTTCCTTAGCCCTTATGAACGGTGTTGGACCATTACCCAATGGCACGCAGCAAACCTGTAATGATAGGTACGCAAGTAGCAATGGTTTTACTTATGAAAGGACCAATAGCGATAGCAGTTGTTCTAGTATGAGTGACTGTAGTAGTGCTGACGCCAGTGAATGGGGCTCTACCAAAGAAGACAATAAAGATATGGTTGTTTTAGGTGTAGATATATCCAATTTGATGCATGACTATGCAATGAAATCCCCACCCACCCAGACCATATGTGCTGTCAATGCCAAGCCCAGGTCTTACTATTCTAGAACTACCAGTTCCAATAGTCATTCGTCTCAGTATATGCCAGGTCCAGATGGTCCAACAGCGGGTATGTACACTACTTCATCAATATCATCCTACAGGCCGTCCAACGAACGCATTGTTGTGACCACCGGCACGTCGCTGCTTAGGAAATCCAACGTAATCAACAATAGAGTTAAAGTGAATTCCTGTCATAAGTTACCTCACGGGGCAGGCCATAGAATGACCTCGACTGGCATTGACCCCATGCTGAGCACGTATCAAGGCCATCCTCTGTCTCCGTCCAATAGTCCATGTTCTATGGACAGCAGCGTGAGCTATTCAAGTTCCTCATCGTCGTCTTCCTCTTCACCACCATCATCATCATCTAGCATTTCGGGACAAGGGAACAAGATGGAGGAGAAGATCTATCCCTGCACCTACAAAGACTGCAATAAAATCTATAGCAAAAGTTCGCACCTGAAAGCACACCTGAGGCGACACACAGGTGAGAAACCCTTCCATTGCTCTTGGCCCGGCTGCGGATGGAAATTCTCGCGTTCTGACGAGTTAGCGAGACACAAGAGGTCTCACTCGGGTGTCAAACCTTACAAGTGTGACGTGTGTACCAAATGTTTTAGTCGCTCTGACCATCTGGCCAAGCATAGAAAAGTTCATAGGAAGAATAGATAAACACAAAAGTATAAATTAACAAAATTAATCAAAGTCTTTGCTTGCATCTTCATCATAGACTTCATCAAGGCGAAGCGCAACATTTCAAATTATGCAGCTGGCATTTTGCGCTACCTGTTGTCCAGTGTCTGAAGGCTTCATTAAGCACCGTCTTCTGACGGACCCTGATCTATCCTCAAGACGGCAACAACAGATGATCGTTTACTCAGACTAGTAGTTTGTCAACTTCATTACAACGACACTTTCAAACCAGGTGATCAACACATTCCAAAGAGCCTTTTTTTTTTTTCAAATTTTTATTACAGATGACATTTTGTGTTCTAGCAGAAAAAACAATTATATTCGTCATTTTGCAAAGTTCAGTATAATTCATCGTTCTACGTCTGTGTCTGTGTAAGTACCTTATCGAAAGAATCGTTTACACACGTGCATTTTTTTAAATAATGAATAAAGGTTACCATTGCTGTCATTACTATTATCATGGTAGCATTACGTTTCCCGAAATTTTGAAAATTTCATTTCCCAAACCTGAAACCTACCATACTTTTCCCGAAAATATTCTAAGAGAAGAGGAGATAGGGTTAGGGTTAGGGTTAGGGTACACCCCCCCCCCTCTCTCTCTCTCTCTCTCTCTCTCTCTCTCTCTCTCTCTCTCTCTCTCTCTCTCTCTCTCTCTCTCTCTCTCTCTCTCTCTCTCTCTCTCTCTCTCTCTCTCTCCCTCTCTCTCTCCCTCTCCCCTCTTATAAAATGATTGTTTGGGTGGGCGACATATCGAATAATTGTTGTGACTGCAAATAGCATGTTTGCTTTATTGTAAGTACTTGTTTTGGGAAATGAAACGTTCAAAAGTTTTGGGAAACGTATTGGGATTTTGGAAAATTTCGGGAAACGTATTGTAACCATTATCATTTCTATAGATTAATGTTGCTGTGAGTGACCGCAAGTTTGATCCTCATTCTCCAGGTATGATGACCTTAAATGATTCTGGGCTACACGCGATGTTTGGTGCAGCCAAAATGTTGAAAGAAAGAATTATAAATGTATAAATTTGAGTTTGTTTTTCATGTAATTTTTGGGAAATTCGCGGAGTCATTTCTTAGGAAAAGTAGCGTGTTTTTAAGACGTTTAAATCAGAAGGTCACGAAGAAATAGATCCCCCCGGCGTTCGTAATAATTATATGACCCACTAAAGAGCTTGGTCTCATGCCCATCCTTTCGGAAATCAACAAATCTACTTTCTAGGTCATTCAGGCAGTACTCGAGTCATTACGAAACAATTGGATGTTATAAACGTAAAATGTGATTTGAACTCTTGTGTGAAAAGGAACTTTAATTCTCAAAACTACGGTTTAAATACCCCTTCTTATGAAAGTGAAAAAGTTATTAATGTATACATAACGACATATTAGAAGATGTATGACCGCAGACCTTCGCAAATAGTGTGCAGGCCTTGGGCTTTAAGTGAGTCCAGGGACTCCACAGTAAATGAATCGTCAACAGTTGTGTAGAAAATAAGAACTTTTGAAGGCTAATCTCCGTGTTTATAAACAAGGCTTACAGCAGAATCTTTGACCTACTAAGAAGCAGTATAATGTATATTTCGTCTTCCCGGGGCTGTTCTGAAGTCTTTATTAGCAATCACAAGGTGTAACGTTATATTGTAGATGTCTATGCTTATGGGTAACTTTGGACGATATCGTGGGTGGTTATACATACAGATATAACATGCCTGGGTCCACCAGCAACCTAGGTTTTGTTGTATATCGCCAGAAATCGTACACAGCAAGCTTTGGCTATCAGTTTGACCTTTGTTTGTAAACAAATCTATGGTCATTTCACCATAGGGACATGGTATTTTATACTTTGCCAACCTGCCAAGACATAGTAACAAGAGCTCTTGTTAGATAACAGTACTTCTTTCAACTATTTTCTCCCAGCTTAGCAATGGGTACTACTAATAAATTTGAGGTGTTGTTTTTTTCTTTTCATTCGATCTTTCAGAGTTAGCAAATCCTGTAACCAATGTCTAGTTTCTAGTGCTGTAAAATGCTCTGAAATATTATAAAGAATACTCGGCATGCATGAAGGATGAAATCAGGGATAGACAGATTCGGACACTTGACCTGAGGTTGGAGATAACTTGTAGCACAAGATGGTTATTCCTTTTCTGCCGTCTTCAGTGCAAATAAATTTATCAGCCGGACCAGAAATATCCAGATTATTTAGACCAGTTTTAAAGAAAATAACGTTATTTAGTCTTTAATCGTTGAGAAACAGTTACATAAATGGCACTTGTTTGCTGTGAGGAAACTCATTTCTAGTTGGTAACTCCAGCCTTTACTACTTACTAATGCATACTTAATGCTGTGCCTGTATTTAAAGTGATTTTTAGTTCAGAAACCTGAGGCTGTCTCCCATTTCTCCTGGAAATTGATATTTTCAAGTATTAATTTTAGATTACCCGAAAATGCATCTGTGGCAAAAAAAAAGTGAAGAGTTTTTTCGGTTTTTTTTTTTTTCATTTTGCAAGAATTGGAGCCAGAATTTTGCAGTGAATAAATAAGTTCCTCAATAAACCCCTTTCCTTTTGCTATTTCTCTATTATCAAGTTTTACTTACCTTATTTCCCATATTCCCTTTGTACATGATCTATAAGATGGAAATATTCTGGTTTGTCCTTATTGTTATAACTTGCCTTGTAGCAATGGAAGGCTGGTCACTCAAAATAATCAATGAAGCACTTCTAAGAAAAATACTATAAATTATAAATTCCCTGGTGCCAGATCGTGAAATTACTGTATTGTGTATATTTGCCCTTTAATTTCAGCAACTTTGAAATTATTCTGAATACTCTAAGGTCGGGATTGTCGCAATACTTGAAATCTGGACTTAAGTCCATTGTCTACAGTTTGTTTCCCTTCTTTTTGTTACCCCTAGAAAAGAAAAATACGTATGCCAGTAAGTAGTCTTCCATGTACGTTGTATTCCTGTTTGACATGAATGGATCATTCATTGTATTATTTTAAACATGCTGAGTGGAGAATGATGATTAACAGTTTGTTTCTGTAAACCTTCAATAATGCTATCTTCAGTTGTGTTTGAAATGCAGATAACATGTCTTCCTGTCTATAAGTGTGGCAGGTCGTTCATCCAACTCTCAACCACTTAACATTTCTGAATTGACACCTTTGTTTGTTACAAGATGGAAAAGATGTGAATTGTTTGACTTGTGGGAAAACCTGAAGGCATGATATCTGTGTTTCGTTCTCAATGACCTGATGTTTTGTTTTGTAACCAGTCATCGTGAAAGCAAGTTTATTGCATTGTTTGGGGGTGACTTTACCGACTCGTACAGCATTAGGATGGATGGATGGATGGATGGATGGATGGATGGACGGACGAACGGACGGACGGACAGACAGATAGATCTATAGATAGACAGATAGAGCTTTTAAAAAAATTCTTCTACCCTCACACGTTCGTGTTTACTTAACTAGCGTCGCCTCTGGGAAACGTGTGAACAATACTGTGAATTGCGCACGATCCCGCGGCGTATCATCACTGCTATAGACAGCGACCTTTACTACGGACATGAACAATGAAAGGACATACTATGTGTATCATAATGCAGCCAAGCATGTGCGTGCATATATTTGCATAGATGATCAAACTGTCGGGGACTCAGGACAAGGATAGACTGTCACTCCGGCATGTGTCAAGTGTAATTTCATAGGCGACCTCGTCAGAGTACGTTCGTTTTGTGGTGTTTATTTTCACACCTAGCGGTAAGTAGATCTACTCAGCGGAAACCGGTGTGTTTGATGTTTATTTAATTATATCTGGATAGTTACAGTGTGTTTGGGTATTGCTTGAAAACTAATATTATGATAAATGTATCCATTCTGTATGTCTCTCTCTCTTTCTTTCTCTCTCTCTCTCTCTCTATCTCTCTCTCTGTGTGTGTATTTCTGTCTCTATCTGTACTGTGTGTCTCTCTGCCTCTCTCTCTTTCTCCCTCTCTATCATAAAAACGCATGCCATGATCCTTATCTATCTATCTATCTAGCTATCTATCTACCTACCTACCTACCTACCTACCTACCTACCTACCTACCTATCTATCTACCTGTCTGTCTGTTTGTCTGTCTGTCTGTCTGTCTGTCTGTCCGTCCGTCCGTCCGTCCGTCCACCCATCCATCCATCCATCCATCCATCCATCCATCTATCTATCTATCCAGACAGGTAGTCATTAAAGGTAGTTACGAAAGACCCACGTAGAGGGCACAATTGAATATAACAGAGATGATAAATTTACCAGGCCAAGCTATGTTTTACATTTCCGTGCAAAAATATAAGCAAAAAAAAAAAAACAAGTGAGAGAAAATTTTAATATTGCAGCTGCCAACGTTTATAAGCTACTTTCCCGGTAAATATTTGTTATTATGTTGTCATAAATAACCCCCCCCCCCCCAATTCGCCACTACCTCCTAGCACCACACATACTTTCCCACCTTTACAACCGCGATAAAAAGATAATCCAGATATTTTTTTTTTTACTGCAGTCTATGATCTCTAGCGTAGCCACTGTATGTACGTATGGATGTGTTTGTTTAAATAATGTGTGTGTGTGTGTGACAGGGATTTTTTGGGGGACCTGTTTTCGTGGCGTTTTACGTTTTGAGTGTGTGTGTATATGCGTGTGCGCCTGTGGTGTTGTTTTTTTGTGTGTATCTCCAGCTGCTAAACGGCCCTGGATGTCTCCAACCATTCGGTGATAATGGCAGTAGAAACTTTATGATGCACTTTCTTTCAGCCAGTCACCCGCGACACTGTTTTTATTCTGTAATATACCCAAACGAAACTTAGATGTTGTCTTTGAGATAGTATACGTGGGTGGGAGGGGGGGGATGGGGGGGGGGGGTTGGATAAATGAAGGTCGACATGTAAAGTTCCCCTTCCACAATATTATGTTATTATAACGTCTACCGTATTGTTTTGCTGTCTGTGCATAAACCTAAGGTTGAGATTCTATCTATCTATCTATCTATCTATCTATCTATCTATCTATCTATCTATCCGTCTGTCTGTCTGTCTGTCCGTCCGTCCGTCCGTCCGTCTGTCTGTCTGTCTGTCTGTCTGTCTGTCTGTCTGTCTGTCTGTCTGTCTGTCTATCTATCTATCTATCTATCTATCTATCTATCTACTTTTACAGACTGTGACCTACTTGTATGTACGTGAAGCGCCAGCATGTGATTATGTTGGTTAGTAATTGTCACACCGTTACTTAGTCACACACCTGGCGTTAGTATCCTGTCAAAGGTAGCAGTTGCCTATTGTCACAGTCCTCGGCGTTGAGAAAACAATAATAATTAGTCAGGGACTTTTAAGCACGTTATTCTTTGTCCTGTTACAGGTTCAGGAGAAACGTAATTATTGTATGCCCAAATTACAAACAGAATGTTGTTTTGTACAAGAGTGAACGTCAACCATGCTTTTTTGCGCTAGGGGTATGTACTTTAAGGCGATTTGTGACTCCAGAACTAGAGAGCTCTCCTGCAAATACTCGTAATAACAGCCTAAATTAATTATTCTTTCAGATTTTCTTTTCGTTGTCCTCCTGTTTTTTATTTTGTTTTTGTTGAAATGGTAGGGGGACAGGGTTAGGGATTCCATAACGTTTAGGGCTGAGGATAAGGTCGGGGTTAGGGATAGGCACGTGTGCGTATGCGGCCCTAGCCAAAAATGCCTGCGGTTTATACTTACGTATAACAGCAGTCTCACAAAAACACCACAGAATATCTGACAGGTCGCAGCAAGGCTTGAAGCGAGATCAAAATTATGGCAGAGAGAAAAAGTTGTATGTAGCAAAGCCTCGCGTAAGAAATGATAACGAAAAGATACAATAAAATTTAAAGGAAAAAAAGAAGGCAAATCGAACTTTCGATCAATTGATCTTCATCAGGAAAACAAAACGTAATTTGTACTTTGACAGACTTGTTTGAGTATCGCCTGTGCGCGGGGCCTCGTTTAACTTCATACTTCACATCTCACACCTAAAACCGAGGGAAAACTGACCTGACGCAGTCTCCGATTAAGAAGATTTCTATTAACCCATGAAGTACAAGTCGGTTTAGTTTAGTTCTGTTCTGATAAAGGTAAGACTCAGCTTTGCGACGATTTTTGTCTCAATCTTGAACTTGCTTTGAATCAACTGGCGAGACAGAATTGTTGCAGCCTCACCTGTGCGCGAGATCCCGTGTCAAGCTGGGTTTTCATGTGTACGGAAACGGCAACGGAAATGTCAAACATCCATGATGCAGTAAAAAGAAAATAGTGTTTCCATGTGTACAGAAATGGCGTTTCCCTACGCATGAAAATATTCCTTCTATTTCACTAATTGATGGTTTCCGCAGTTCCCGTTGCCTTTTGTGTTTCCGTACACATGAAAACTCAGCTTAACTCCAAAGTACATAAAGCCGTGCCAAGACACAGTGGGCTGTGAGCTTAAATCAAATAGCGAGACAGACTAATTTTCTTTGAGTCTCACTAGTACGCGAGGTTCTGTGCGACCCCAAATTCCATGAACCCGTGTCAAGTCACAATGGGGTATGGACCTAACTCAACTAGCGAGACAGACTAATTTTCTCTCAGTCTGTCTTGTTCTCGAGGTCCCCGCTTAATTCCATCGTCCAAAAAGCCGCATCGAGACACAGTGCACTGTGGGCCTAAATCAACTAGCGAGACAGACTAATTTTCTTGCAATCTCCCTAGTGTGCGAGGTCCCGGCATGCAGCCCGCGTCTCATAATAAAACTGAATGAAAACAGATATGACTCCAGTGCGTCACCGGCTGAAAACTAAGAGCGAAGTCAACTTCCACAAAATGAGAGTGCATTATTGATTAGCGAAGTAAGGACCTTGACCCTGCACAAAAAACGCTAGTGTCAGCAGTTATCAGTCATTTATCTTCCTTTACTATCACCGAGTAGGATACTCGATCGCTTGTTGAGGCAATGTTTAAGGCAACGAATGTTTGGCTTCAGTTCATGAAAGATAATTGTGATTTTGTCTAACATTCAGTCGAACCAACAGGTTGTATAAGTGTACACTTATTTGGATGAATACCCAATCAGTTTCTCTGCTGGAGGATAGGACGGGCAGTCTTTTGTTTATCTTGATAATGTAAATGTTTCACTGTTTATGCCAAGTTTCAACAAATAAAACATTAGAATCTTTTCAAAGGTTAATACTCACTTCTTTGGTCACTTTTGAAGCTTTTATAAAGTCTCCAGGTCCAAATATAGGAAAGTTTCCAAGTTTTTTAAATTACTATTGTTGTGAAAAAGTTAATGAGGTCCCACATGTTTACTCCAAGTCCTATTGAGAAGAAAAATAGTTGGGAATTTTTGCATTCTCTACGGGGGCTTGATCAATGGATTTTTACATTGTACTTCAGAAAGCCTATAGTTATCTGTTGAGATCAACATTATTATTTTGTTTTCTTGGCCTTGGGGACGGCGCTTTGGTAAAAATACAATGTATTGTAAGCGTTCAATTCATTCAGTTCGAAAGTCAGTGAACTGCAATTATCACAGTGTTCATCATTTTTATTTTCAGAATTAATCGTGTGAGGATGTGTGGGTGGATGGGTGTTTTTGCGCAGGCTTGTATGTCATTTGTTTGGGGTAAATTTATTCCCACGAGAAACGAACGGTGTCTTCACAGGAGTTAAAAATACTGTACGGGTAACACAAATGCAGACCAAAATAAAGTGTTAAAGTTTACTACCGCTTGTATGTTCGTGTGTGTGTGTATCTATCATTTATGTGTCTATACCTCCATCCGTCTTTTTGTCATTCTGTCTATCTTTCCATCCATCCGTTTGTTTGTCTGCCTGTCAGTCTATCTATCTATCTCTCTATCTATCTATCTATCTATCTATCTATCTATCTATCTATCTATCTATCTATCTATCTATCTATCTATCTATCTATCTATCTATCTATCTATCTATCTATCTATCTATCTATCTTTCTATCTGTCTATCTATCTATCTATACATCTGTCTGTCTGTCTATCCTTATATCCATCCACCTGTCTGTCTGTCTATCTCTTCATCCGTCCGTCTGTTTGTCTGTCTATTTACAGATGTCTATATTTACAATCATTCTTTCTAATAATTATCTACATCATCAACTGTTTACAGTAGAACTTTTTTTTTCCCGAAACAAACCATGATTAATCATTCTCTATCCCTGCTGTCAGTTGCTGTATATACACTATTAGATAGGCTACCTAATGACATAAACGAAATGTGAAGTCTTGTTTTTAAAATAATTCTATAGAGTGAATGGACCCTTGATAATTCCTTAGTATAATATTTACAGGTCTCATATCCTCAAAGTTGAGAATATTTCTGTTTACTTGCACTACACCAGTGATTCTCAACGTGGGGGGGGGGGGGGAGAGAAAATGGAGAAAAGGGCGACAAGTGGGCGAAAACATGAAAGGGGGAGGGGGTAATTTAGGGGCAAGCACAGTACAGTCACTGACTTCTTCAACAGCATGCGTAGATGGGTTCTATAATATAGAAAGCTTTCTGTTTTATATGAATACTCAGCATGCCTTTTGTTGTCAAGAAGGCTTGGAAAAACTTAACATGAAATGTATCCGCTGGGGTGGGGGTTGAGTAAGAATTTGGGTAGGCTTGGTGGGGGGGGGAGGTAGTGGAAGGATAAAGAGGGGCGGGGTGGGGGGGGGGAGCTTGAGATGGGCTACCTGCTTTTATACTTCAGCGTTCGAAACCTCACTATCAGGCCAATAGGGCACTGAGTCAAGTCTGTGTCACCTTTGATTTTCTGGACTATGGAATTAAACAGTGCCTTGAGCACAAGTGAGATTGTAGCTATCCAGTCTCGCCAGTTGATTATAAAGAAAGTTGAAGTCTGAACCAAAACCTGCAGTGCAAAATAGACTTGATTCTCTGCAGTGCAAAATAGACTTGATTCTCTGCAGTTCTATAGCCTTACCAATGATACTGTCTGACTCCATTGTTTTTGCAATAGTTACTACTAAGAGTCAGCACTGCCTTGTACTGTCACAATCAAAACTTTCAAGCTGGGTCTTCATGTGTACGGAAACGGCGACGGTAAAGTAGTAAATAGAAAGAGTGTTTCCATGTGTACGGAATCGGCATTCTCGTGCAAATGAAAACAGTCCTTCTATTTCATTACTTGAAGGCTTTTTGACGTTTCCGTTTCCGTGCAAATGAAAACCCTGCTTTATGAGCGATTTCTGACATTGGTAATTTTATCTATGTGTGAAGTGAATCATATGGCAAGTGGGTCATAAGACATACCCCCCCCCCCCGCCTCCCTGTTTCCCCCACACCCTCTTTCTTTGCACTCATTCCTGACATTTCCCCCACACCCACCCTCTACCCTCACAAATATTACTACTGCACTGTGATGATTATGTCAGCCATTGTGACTATTATTCACTTTGACCCTGTAAATATTTTAAGCCCCAACAGCCGATCTGTGAGAGAAGTTCTTTGTTAGTTGAGTTTCCAGCTCTTTGTGACTGCTCTGCATCGTTGACACCAATAAATATTATGGTACTACCAGCAATAGAAGTTTTATACCCGCTTTATTATTGTTGCGCTTTGACTTTGAAGAACAAAGGGGTAAATTGCCCACTTTTTTTGTTGTTCATTCCCTACTTGGTTTGCAAACATCTTTGTACTGCGTTGTATTTATTTTATTTGTTTTTATTGGCCAAGAATATTTTATTTTACTTTCATTTTGAATTCATAAAAAAAAAAAAACAACCTTATATTTATTGAAATTATTTGCTGACTTTCAGGTTTGCAAAATACAACTCCATCTCTCTGTCTCTCTCTCTCTCTCTCTCTCTCTCTCTCTCTCTCTCTCTCTCTCTCTCTCTCTCTCTCTCTCTCTCTCTCTCTCTCTCTTTATCTGAGTATGTGGGTTTGTTAATTTTTCTGTATGTTTGTCTTTCTGTTTCTGTCTGTTTGTCTGTCTGTCTGTTGGTCGTCTGTCTGTCTCTATTTCTCTCACTCTCTCTGTCTGTCTGTCTGTCCGTCTGACTCTCTCTCTCTCTCTCTGTCTCTCTCTCTCTCATCACTGGTCTTGATGAACCTCGTTTCTCTAATAAAATGCATTCATTTACTTGACCTGTTGCTCTTAACTAAACAAATTTAGATCTGTTAAATATGTCCAAGGGAATAGACTTTGGCAGTGAAAACCCCCCAGTATAAGGCATCACTGCCAGAGAAAAATAATAAAGGTACCCCATTTGCCACGCATGACAACAATGCCAAGTGTCCAATAACGTAATGCTGTCAAAAAATGCAGGATACATCGTGCCTGCTAAACCTGTGACCTCCTCTCGTGTTGACTTGTTAAAAGAGTAGCTGTAGGGTATTAGAAACGTGTTGACATACACCTACCTTGAAGTAAACATGAATTTGAGCCTTTCTGATTTGCCCTTTTTAAACTGGGTCTCTCACCTATTTTTATGATAAAACCTTTCTGGCATAGCCGGCCGACACACGAGATGAAATACAAGTATAAATATTGTATTTCTCAATTCTATGGTGCAGTGTACGTTACGGTAGTAAATTATTTGCTGCGTTCATTCAGATATGGACCCATAGAGATCAATCCACAGTATGGCGTGTGAATCGGGTAGCAAATAAGAAAAATTAATATTGAGCGGGTCTGTATGCTGTTATTTAATTACTGTGTGTGTGTGAGGAGGAGGCGAGGGGTATTCCAAGGCCCAGATTTACAACTGTACCATGTCTTCCCCTGCTCACTTCAGTTTGCTTAAGAAGCAGAGATTAAATAATTATGTAAACCAGCGGTTCTCAACCGTTGCAGGCCATCCCCCCCCCCCTTTAGCCCCGAGTTTTCTTTCATGCCCGCTTCGCCTACACTGTCGTACTTGGGATAGATTCGGCATGTTGGTAAACACGGGCCTCCTTTGTTACGACGAAAGAAAAAAAAAAAAGGTTTAAATAACCCCTGACCTTTCAGGGGGAAAATCCAAGCTTAAGGGGAAATCGCTGAACTGCAGCAAACATCACAGAGGACTGCTTAGCTATGCATTATCATCGCCTGACTTTTGCGCACTCGTGACCTCACTGTGCAACATGAAGAGCCACGCAAAAAAAAAAAAAAAAATCATTATTTCTCGTTAATCAAAGGGGCAGATTGTATCTCTCCATTTTACCACATACTGATTTTTTTTTTTTTACCTGCATTTTTACAAGTTAATGTTAATTTAAGAGAGAAGCAACGTGCGAGTCAAAGGGCGAGAGTAGAGATCTCAAGATATTAATTCTTTTTGGAGCATTGCTATTCTGGACCTTTGCACCTCAAAGAGTTTGAGTTTAAATTTGGAGAAAGCGCGCCAGTACAATAACGGTCACTTTGTACTAGGTGTAACAGGGCGACAGACAGGCAAGGTATAGCTAGCGTGGGAAGATAGCTAACGGCGGGGAGACAGAGTTATTGTAGGCCAGAGGGGGAAAGTAGCCGATGCAACTGAAGCGCTTTGACACCCGAAAAGGGTAGTGTTTACTTGACCGCCGTACTTGTCGATCAGATCACCTGGGAATTGCTTGGGGGGGGTAGAGCTGTTTCAATAGTATTTGACGTGGAGTCGACGGGGGTGGCTATTAGGATAACGGTGGGCGTCTTGGGACGCTACCTGACTGGGTATAAATCCCCGAACGCTCCTTCCAACTTCAGACCGCTGAGAGCACTCACCAGCTTCGTGCCGAAGAGGAGACCACAACCGCAACTGTAACTTTGTACTAGTCTTGTGAGTGGGGAGGGTCAGGGAACCCGCAAACATCCTTTGTCAGAGCGTGGTATCTTTGGTATCTTGTCGGCATTTGAGCTGTTGCTGAGTGGTAAGTTAATTGTACGATGTATGTGTATTTTACTTAATGTTCATGATTGCAGAACCTAAATCTAGTGGGTTTACTTTGGTATAACTACTGCCTCTGAGAGAGTCACGGAAACGCCGTTACATATGTGTTACGAAACCTTATAGGATGGGGTCTGTTAGAGAGAGCGTTATTCTTCGTGGGGAACGTGTAAATATCATTAAAACTGTGTTGATCGTTTATTCTATTGCCTATATGGGAGTCTATGGAGTATAGGAGCTGCAGCCTGTCTTATAACAGTGTCAGCGGTTAAAAGTATTAATGTTGAATATCCGTCATGGAGTAAGTATGGAAGTCATGCCTTCCAACAGTAGATTAGGAAGTTACGATTGTTTTTCTACAGAGGAGGAAGAACAACACCTTCTTGGCTTCTCAACTTCTTGTACTTTGATTAACGACATCGTGGCTTCTTGGCTTCCCGACCTATTGGTACCTGCCGATACCTGTTGATCTAACTGCGCAGTCAAGCCAGGGTAGAGAGGAAGAACCAGTGCCCAGATAGCGCCATACACCCCTAAGGGAGAGGTTTCCTTATGCTGAATGTTCCCATGTGTTTTATAAAATGTGCTAGAGATTGAATATTACGAAGCCATTTAATTAGCATGTACTGATTTGCATCAACTTCATTCCATCGAAATTCACATGAAATTGTATGACCTATGTTCCTATTATTATTGAATGAATTAATAATTATTGTATATATGTAAGCAATACAGATATCGTTTGTTATAACTTATAGAAGAGAGATAGTCGATTATTTAGTGTGTTTGTGCCGTGCCCATCACGGCTGGTGTCAGAAGAAAGTTAGTGAGAGAAAGTGGAAACATCACACTAGGAAACATCAAGAGGATAGACGGAGCACAAGAGATCGATAGGACAAGAGGCCCTGCTAGGAGCGTCCACCAACCACCCCGCGCATCTCACAGAGAGCAGAGAGTATTTAGTCTAAACGTTTTCTAAAGTCTCAGAGTGTTTTTATCTCACATTGTTTTACTTATTAACCAATATCAACTTTCTAACCAAAGTTATTTCAACTCCCTTCAGCACTGTCACAGCATTATCAACTCTTTCTCCTCCATCATTAATTTTGTAAGTCTCGGACCTCCATTAGGAACTTGAAATTACATGAATATCACAATTTAGATTCACATTTACTATAGTAATTAAAATAACAGTATCTATATATAAAATTGAGCTTTCACGACTTCAATAGCCAAAGGGATAAAACGTTTCACTGAAGAGCTGTAAGCTTAGCCAATCAATAAAATACTGGCTTGAAAGTGGGAGAAATGTAAGCTTTTTCATACGTACAGAAACATTAGCACACGATAGTCAAATAATGCATACGCACACGTGTATAAGGTGTGTTATTAACATTATAGCACATCAACCGGGAAATGGTTCAGAAAACAAAAAGGCGTCTCTAATTTCACACGCTAGTGGTTTGCTATGCTCCAGCTCCTTAGTAATAATAGGTTAAGGATGTAGAAACGCCAGTCCCCCCAAAACCTAACTGCTCGCCCCATCAAGGGATGTTACCAAGATCTAAAATCCCTGTTTGCCCCCCTTGTGACAACTTTTTGATTCGGCTTACCACAAAGTTCCTTTTAAGCAGAGCTTCACCTAAGTAAACATTTTGTGTCTGTTGAATGGCAAACTCCCAG
The DNA here is from genome assembly GCA_963931925.1 of Onchidella celtica. Classification (NCBI taxonomy): domain Eukaryota; kingdom Metazoa; phylum Mollusca; class Gastropoda; order Systellommatophora; family Onchidiidae; genus Onchidella; species Onchidella celtica. The sequence goes on from OZ007572.1 coordinate 8,202,003, forward strand.
TCAGGGATTTCACTGGGTAGAACGTACATGGCGCTCTGGCCTCAGCTTTTTTATTTCCGTTTGGATGTTGTTATTCTGTGCTGGAGTCTAGGCATTTGTGAGCAACGTTTGATGGTTTCGTTTGAAGGACTGGGTAAAGTATTGTGAACACTTTGAATGTCCGTGTTCCATATTTAGAGCTGCAATTTACCTATGAACAACAGATTTTCTCATTTTTGTGTGTTTTGTTTATTAACTCTGGTTTGCGATTAAAGAAAAAGAATGTTGTTACAAGTACGTACGGACCCCAAGTTTTTTCGCTAGGGGTACGTATTTCAAAGCCTTTTGTGACGCCAGAGCGAGAGGGCTCCTCCCGAAATACTCCTATTAACAGTCTGAATTAATTATTCATTCGGATTTTCTTTTTGTTTTCCTCATGTTTTTGAGATTGAAAGGGTAAGGGTAAGGAGCAGGATTAGGGATTCGATAAATTTAAAGTTGACTATAAGGACGGGGATTGGGATAGCTATGTATAAGAAAAGGAAAATGGCCACAGATGAAAGCTGATCGCTGGTTGCCGACCCCTGCTCTAAGTTAGGGGTACACAATTCATACATAATGAGGCAAAAATGAATGAAAAACAGATTACACAAGAAGATTTTTCAGTCTTTGTCCTCATGGCTGGTCAGCACCTGGCGCGGGCACCTGAGAATGTTTTACTTCACCATTGACTCCAGTGGCCACAAGTACCAACCCAAATCTGTTACGTTGATCAGATGTCCATTTCGTTTTATTGTCAAGAAATCTTAGCAACCCTGGTGGAGAAGTACCCGAGCGAGGTGTGTGTGTGTGTGTTTGACCGAACTGTACTATAATTTATGTTGACATGCGTTCCGGGTGTTTTTCTCCCCGTGACCCTCCAGATAACATTGCTGGCTCATTTGAACACTCCCATTGTTGTGATTTCTCCTATGTAACCACAAGAAAACCCAGAGGGACAATTTGTCCCTACCATAGAATAGGTAACGACCAGGAGCGAAGGAAGCCCACTTTTCTCGACGACAGGAAGGATGCACACCGCCAGTTTGGATGAAATGCAACTTCACTTGACTTGATCGGCGGTAAACAATACCCGTTTGTGCATTTCCACGAATAGTGAGAGCTTACAAACGGCTTTAAATAGTTTCAATCAATCCAAAAATATGAACAAACCACGGTAAACAGATAAGCACACTGTCTTTGGTGAAAACGGTCTCTTTCGATTCTTGTTGCCGCCGTGACCTAGTTTCGAGATTTGGCGGAAGTGAGATCTCTGTACATACTCTCTGATGCTGCATTAAACATCGTTGCGTCCGTGCCTAGTTATGAACAATCGATCTCATCCAGAATGGCAGAATGGCGCAGGCTAGTCAAAACTGATGACGTATTCCTACCTTGTCTCGCCTCTGGTGGTATCTCTATTCTGTGGTCCCTACCAAATCAATTCCATAATTATTTGGAACGCTTTCGAACTATTGCACAGCTTGTCTGTGATCCATTTCTGATTCACCCTCCTAGGGCGCGCATGTGTGCTGGACATATTGCCTTGATCATTGTTTCGACCACTCATCGTGATCATTTCTCTGACATAACCAAACGGTGAAAATGCTGCTGCACGGAGAATATCCGTGAAAGAGATTCGTTCTATATCATGTCTGAGTCCACCTGGACTTCAAATCAAACCGTAAGACCATGCATAACAGGACAGTGGGGGACCTACAGTTTGGGACCCTGAAGCTTGAACTGTCCATTCGCAACCAGCCACATTAGGGCGGCATCCAAAATTCACTCATTCAAAATGTTTCTTCAGCGCCCCTTCGGGATTAGGGGCCTTGAAGCTTAAGCTTCATTATAGTTTCATAGTAGATTCGCCACTGCATAAAGATGAACGAGCGTGTTTATTATTATATCTTCTGTTACTATTATAGCCAGGCACGTTGAAAGCGCTGAAGCTTTCAGAATAAAAGCGGGCACGGAGAATACTTTTTGCTCATCGTCTCAGTTTGAGCGTTTTGTGACTTATGCACGATAATTATAGAGCTAGGCTTTTCTCACATACATAAAGTAGACTACAGTAGCAACAGTTACTGTCAAGAGTTGAAAATAGACACACATTTCCTCTGGGACTCATGCCATGCCGTACATGATAAGCCAGTGTTTTAATATCATTCTATGCATCACAAGAATGTCCTCAAAACTGAATGAGCGCTGATGAATAATTTAGTGATCATAAATATGTCTCTGCCTACTGTTGTTACTACTGTGCCCTGAGTTGTAAAATGTCATTTTTACGAACAATATTGTGAAAGTGTTACATAATACCACACAACAATAAAGCTAGGTGCAAACATGTGACTCGCTGAGGCGTCTTACTTTCATGTTCCCGTTGACTCTGAATTGATCCCCTCTGTGGAATAGGTGCGCATCAAACATGCCTAATTTTCAAAGAATGCGATGAGACCACGACGCGAGTGCACACACAACAAAAGTGCACGATGGTGCTTAGGCTAAAGGCTGAGCATTTAACTGTTGTTGTTTTTTTTTGCTGTGTTTCCAGGTAAGTCAGACCTTTATGTCCATCTAAATGCAAGCCACATAATTGACCAGTCCCTTTTATTATGAGCAGGACAGTCTCTGCCTCTCTGTCTGCCAGTGTCATGTTACCCATGGTACAGTTTATACAGGCTCTGCTGATATATCTGTACGCTGGTTTTGATGGTCTCTTGGCATACATTGTTTGTCTGAACACATATCCTGGTTCAAGCAAGTTCGGCCACACTTTACAGTTTGGTGTCACTAGACTCTGATTTAACTGCAGTTCGAGTTTTTACCACCGGCCGCGTTCACGGTTTGACGGCTTCACGCCAGGAAGACGAAAATATACACATTGTCATATAGGATGTTTTTTCATCTAAAGTTGTATTGATTCTTACCCCATTTTTTTTTTCTTTCTCTGTCAATCTGTATCTCTCTGTCGCTCTTTGGCATTCTTTGTGTCATATCAGTTTACGTCTGTTTGCTTGTCGGTCAGTCTGTCTATCTGTGTCTCTCTGTCTGTCTCGCATTCTGTATGTCATACCTGCCTGCCTGCCTGCCTGTCTGTCTGTCTGTTTGTCCGTCTGTCTCTCCTTCTCTCTTTCTCTCTCTCTCTCTCTCTACTTCTCTCTCTCTCTCTTTCTGTCTTTCTCTCTCTAACTCTCTTTCTCTCTCTCTCTCTCTCTTTCTCCCGTTGCATATAAATTATGCCTAAGTTCTCCATTATTCGGCAATACGAACACTGCAAAGTTCCCGACCAGTGGTGATATATTGTGCTCAGACTTTGTGATTTCATCATCACGGGACTGGTTTCTCGCATTAAGCCATCAACAAAGCCAATAATCACAAGGACTCACAGAGAGGCAAAGACCAATCATTGCTGTATTCAGTGGCCACTTCTAGGCCGAAGTACAAATCGTTCTATTTAACCAGTATTGCACAATGGAAACAGTTACACTTCTTTAGATCCAATTCGCGTTTCATATCTGGAGAAGGCTCCACGTTATTGGGCTTTCTGTAGTACAGCCGAAGGCAAGCATGTGACTTGGGTGGTGAATAATACTGGTGTTTACAGTAGCCAAATTGAAGGACTGCCATGATTTTGACATCGTATCTCAATTTCGTTTCTCCGCGAACGTTAGGGCTATCGTGATGAAATCTTGCCTTGCAACATTGGCTACCTTCACGTGGTGTTACACTGCCACCTTACGGGCATTCCGACCCTACCTAATGCTTGGACATGCGCCAGTTACATTACGAGTCTCACCGGTAACATAGCAATTTAATGTCTGATCGTGAGAAAAGTTCACTTCAGCCGCAGGTTTACATCAGTTTATACGTGTATTGTAAACATAGATTCACTTACAGAACGAAAAATATATGCATGTAATTATTATACAGAGAGGTGTCAGTAGTTTTTGAAGTGATCATAATTCAATGGATTCTTGCTTTAAAATGAGATGGTTGATGGTGTTTTCTTTCTGACGAGCCTCAGACAGGTAAATGTTGAAACTTTAAACAGTGAAACGCATAGCGAAACATTATGTCAGACGCTTGCTGAAGCGTTTATGAATTATTTGGAGTTAGAGTACGTTAGTTAATGGTTGAGTGAAGTTTGCCATCCGGGTTGAACATGTCGCAACCTCAGTTCTTGTTTTTCCCCAACTCCACTTTAAGCACAATTGGGAAATTCGACGTTACAAGTTTCCGGCTTTAGTATTTTGATATGGTGTCAGAATAAATCGGAACTATGAAACAGCCTGATAACTGCCACAACGCATTTCAAGCAAGTGTCAAAGTGTGTATTTGTTGTACCTCTTCTACATACTGAAAAATGTCCAGTTTCTCAGGAAATGGAGTCAGCTAACAAATAAGAACTAAGGACACCATGTGTTATTACTGGCCATTGATCTTTCAACTCTTGAGTGCACTTGTGAATATCTTTTCTCCGTACAAAATACATGTAACGCTAATTTTTAACGATGTACTCACGGTCTTGGACGCACTAGCAACAAAACCCGAGCTGCCTATATTAATATAATCTCACCAGTCAAATATCACAGAGAGACGATCAAAATTATTTAGATTTAAATCTGCGTTGCTTTCATTTGTTATTTGATTTGACTCAGTCCGCCAAGACCGATGCTCCGAGGCTTAAATGTTCAGTTACTGTCTCATTTAAGCACTTTTAATCTTGAAAATGCTTGCATAATTGTCACCTGAACATAGTAATAATAATAATAATAATAAACCGGCGCTGCACTGTGGCCACGACGTGCCTGCTCCAGTCGTAACTGGGTACAATGACACAAAGACAAATTTCCCAAACGGGATTAAAGCAGTATACAAATACAAATACAAATAATAAACAGTATTTATTAGCTCTTCGTTCCGTAATACAAGCTCTACGCGCTTTGCAGTAATTGTACCACCGGGGACACGTTGCTCAGTCAATAAGAGTTTTAATTATTACATCATGCATTTAATTGAAAATCATTGTGGGAGGACAAAAATAAGAGCACATATTTACACACGGCTGGTAGGGCAGTTTGAAAGAACAGCATCTCTATGCAGACTATAGATGTGATTGGGGCTCTCAAAGTACATACATACTCGCAGGTGGTGTGGGAGGGCAAAGGGGGTTATCCCCAGCATATTATTATAGAAAGTACATATGGGAAAAGAAGGTTCTGCTCTCCTTCATCTTCAACATAGACTTTTTAAATTATCGTAACTCTCCTAGGAATTTGATATTTGGATGAACGATAATCTTGTTGTTTGGCAGCCCTGCTAGGAGCCTGGCCAATAATATTGCAGGGTGCTACGACTGGGATTTCTTCCTCATTTATTTGTTTGTACACATTTGTATATTATGTACAGTGTTGTCATTCTTTAGCAATTCGCCTGTTGTTACTTGTACGTACTGTCCCCAAACGTTTTGCGCTACTGACGCATACATATATACGTACCTATCCCTAACCCCGTCCTTATCCTCAACCCTAAATCTTATGAAATCCCTAACCCTGTCCCTATATCCTTTCAACCAAAAAAAAAAAACAGGAGGAAAATAAAAAGAAAATCTGAAAGAATAATTAATTAAGGCTGTTGTTAGGAGTATTTCGTGAGGAGCCCTCTAGCTCTGGAGTCACAAAAGGCTTTAAAATACGTACCCCTAGCGCATAAAACTTGAGGACCGTACGTACAAGTAACAATGATAAATTCTTTTAGGTTATATCTGCAAAATAATGCAAGTGTATGTGTGCGCCCGCGCTCACATTCATGTGTGTGTGTCTTTGCATTTGACAGGTAATTTCTTCCGCATTCATGTGTGTGTATCTGTGTGTTGCTGTGTTTATACACGCGTGTGCGTGCGTGTGTGTATGATGGGTGTGTATGTGTATGGGCAAGTGAGCGTGTCCATATGTGTGTTTCTGCTTATGTCAATTAACATCTTCCTCATTCCTCGCCGACGTCAATGATAGCTCATGCTCTCAGCTACTGGTTGGATAAAAAAAAAAAAAAAAGTGTGTTAATAGTTCCTTGATAACTCTGCTGTACTTCACTCCAAATGAACCACATTCATTGTTTTCACTTCCTGGTGCTTGGCCATGCAGTATTTTTAGTGTGTGTTCGCTTTTCAGTTCTGGTTTCTGGCTGGTGAATATTGGACTATAAATCATGTGTTGCGGAAGCCGGTAATGTGCGTCTCTGAGCATGTAGCATAATGTGTGTTCTTGTATTTTGTCATGTTCATAAAAATAAAATCGTGTAACTGTATAGGTAGACAGACTGATAGACAGATAGGCCTACACATAAGGTAGAAAGATATACAGACAGTCAAATGAATAGATGGACAGATACACGAACAGACATACAGACAAACAGGCAGGCAGACAGACAGACGGACAGAAAGGGCGATGGACAGATACACATAAAAATAGACAGCTAGATAGATAGATAAGTACTAGGTAGGTAGATAGATAGATAGATAGATAGATAGATAGATAGATAGATAGATAGATCGACAGATAGATAGACAGATAGATAGACAGATAGATAGACAGACAGATAGACAGACAGATAGATAGACAGATAGATAGATAGATAGATAGATAGATAGATAGATAGGTAGATAGGTAGGTAGGTATGTAGGTAGGTAGGTAGGTAGGTAGGTAGGTAGGTAGGTAGGTAGGTAGGTAGATAGATAGATAGATAGATAGATAGGTAGATAGGTAGATAGGTAGATAGGTAGATAGATAGGTAGATAGATAGGTAGATAGATAGGTAGATAGATAGGTAGATAGATAGGTAGGTAGATAGATAGATAGGTAGATAGATAGATAGATAGATAGACAGGTAGATAGATGTTAGGGTTTCGTACTCATTTGCTTCGTTTGTTTTTAATGAATCACTTTATTGCAAAACAGCTATCCTCGTGCGTTTCGCTGCATACAAAGAAGAAATACAATCATGATTCAACCCTTAACTCGCATATTTTTAATCGCCACAACCACAATTTTTGTAACAAACGGAATCTTCCATTTCAGGTGTGATCGACCGTGCCAAAGGAGACGAGCGGCCTGTGTAAAGAATAAAGTAGATAACCAAGAACTTGAGACTTAACAGCGAGCCTACCAGGATATTCGAAACTGTAGGCCTGGGTGTACAGTGTACCTGTTGCTTACATTGTGACAAGACAAACGGAGAACTTGCCAGGGGACTCTGACACTTCTGTTTTGAGAACATGATTTGAATTTCTGGATGTCCAAAGAATCTAAAGCTACTGAAATCCCGGATCGTGGTATTATTTTCAATGTGGCTCATTTTTTTTATGAACTGCTGAAACGGTGACCGGGTTTCTACGTTTTCATAATATAATATTATTGGGGCTTTGGTGACATTTCCAAATAATAATTTCACACAGGCTGTATTCTTCTGAAGACATCAGCGGAATGGCATGTTGTAGCTTTGCTGTTACACCAGTCCTTAACTAGATCTTGAAAACGTTGAGATCAGACATTGTGCGTGTAATTCTGATTGATTCTCTGCCGTGAAAATCAGTTACCAACACTCTTTTATATTTCTGTTCTAAGGATATGACGTAGAAGTTACAATCGGGACCATTTTGCAACGTCACCTTGACCTAGAAACCTGCGCACATTTCGAAAAGAAGTGTTAAAAGCAAGAACGAATTACGCTTGTAACTTAGTAGGCGCCATACAGATGTTTTAACTGGTCACCTCATCAAAGGATACACTACACACAGGCCAACAGCTGCTCAGTGGTTGATACCTAGTGAAGAGGACATTTAATCGACCTTTGGAATACCTAACGTTAAGGTGGTCGTACCTCTCGTTGTATAACAACACGGATTAGCCTGACCTCTGCAGATCATCACAAATTAATCATTACCTTCGACACACCAAGTCATGCGCATGATTTCGCTTCTTCACTGATAGTAAATCAATTAACCACGCTTCACGAGTCTTCGCTCTGCATTTTTTTTCCCCATGTTTACTTGAAGACGGAGGATATTCGATATTTGGACAGGGCGAATAGCAAGCTCAGTTTTCATGGCATAAATGACACAGAACAATTAATCTCTGTTCACCATGGATTGTTTTTGTGCACAGCAAAGTCAAAGCCATTACCCTCAGAACGATCATGTCATCAAAGTAAACCACACCAAAGCTAACAGTTGTGTTTAACCAACGCTCAATCATAGAAAGGACCGTCGTTTTTATCGCTAATGAAATAATTGGCAACAACATTACAAGGAGGAAAAACTCGGGACCTTATCAGAGTGAAGCCATCTACTCTTACATCCAATACCGCGTGATAGGCTGCCCTCCACGTCGCCCGACCGACCAAGTACTCACTTTTTGACCTTGGACCTTTAACCTTAACCGAGTCAAGACTCTTCTTATCACTTGGTTGTTGGATTCGAATACACGAAAGCTTTACAATACCAGTATTTTCCATACAAGATCAACTGCGTTTGTCCCTGTGACTTCAAACATAATTCGTACCACTTTTGAAAGAAAGTAACTGGTTTATTTCGTTCCACATCAAATACCCGCAGAGTTAAATTTAACAACGCCATTTTGACTGAGCTGAGGCTAGTCTCTTTCAACAAGCCGAAGGTACTTTTTGCATTGTTTATTCTATAAATACCAGGAGATTCTCTGTTGCTCCGACATTTGCTAATGAGTGGATGAAGCCATCGTGACCGGCGACCTAATTGCTCTTCCTAATTGCCCGGCCAGAGCCGGACTGTGAACACCGCCTTAACCCTCTCCGAACCCCACTCAGCAATTAGAGATGAAGGAGTTTTACGAAACCCTAAGTATGAACGAACTCAGTTATATCCTTCCGGATGACATTCTTAATCCGTTTTCCGACCAGAAGACGCTGAGTGAGTTGAATGATTCCCCTGACATTATAGACGACCTAGATTTTGACCCGTCCATCGGCCTTTTCAATTTCAGCGATGACGTCATCATGCATGACTACCTATTCTCGCGGGGGACGGGATTTGGGTGCACTGATCAAGGTGGAAGTTTTAACCCAAACACAACGGCTTATCCGGGTATTAAGAAAGAAAATTCGTTTCCGAGAGATATGGATTGTTTGTTTGGTTGCCAAGTGGAGCATGAAGCCGTGGACGTTAAGCCTTCAGTACCTCTTCCACATGTGGAGGAAGCCTTTGGATTTCACATCAATAACAAGTTTTCCGGCCGAGGAATGAGCCAATACAACGCAAGTTCCTTAGCCCTTATGAACGGTGTTGGACCATTACCCAATGGCACGCAGCAAACCTGTAATGATAGGTACGCAAGTAGCAATGGTTTTACTTATGAAAGGACCAATAGCGATAGCAGTTGTTCTAGTATGAGTGACTGTAGTAGTGCTGACGCCAGTGAATGGGGCTCTACCAAAGAAGACAATAAAGATATGGTTGTTTTAGGTGTAGATATATCCAATTTGATGCATGACTATGCAATGAAATCCCCACCCACCCAGACCATATGTGCTGTCAATGCCAAGCCCAGGTCTTACTATTCTAGAACTACCAGTTCCAATAGTCATTCGTCTCAGTATATGCCAGGTCCAGATGGTCCAACAGCGGGTATGTACACTACTTCATCAATATCATCCTACAGGCCGTCCAACGAACGCATTGTTGTGACCACCGGCACGTCGCTGCTTAGGAAATCCAACGTAATCAACAATAGAGTTAAAGTGAATTCCTGTCATAAGTTACCTCACGGGGCAGGCCATAGAATGACCTCGACTGGCATTGACCCCATGCTGAGCACGTATCAAGGCCATCCTCTGTCTCCGTCCAATAGTCCATGTTCTATGGACAGCAGCGTGAGCTATTCAAGTTCCTCATCGTCGTCTTCCTCTTCACCACCATCATCATCATCTAGCATTTCGGGACAAGGGAACAAGATGGAGGAGAAGATCTATCCCTGCACCTACAAAGACTGCAATAAAATCTATAGCAAAAGTTCGCACCTGAAAGCACACCTGAGGCGACACACAGGTGAGAAACCCTTCCATTGCTCTTGGCCCGGCTGCGGATGGAAATTCTCGCGTTCTGACGAGTTAGCGAGACACAAGAGGTCTCACTCGGGTGTCAAACCTTACAAGTGTGACGTGTGTACCAAATGTTTTAGTCGCTCTGACCATCTGGCCAAGCATAGAAAAGTTCATAGGAAGAATAGATAAACACAAAAGTATAAATTAACAAAATTAATCAAAGTCTTTGCTTGCATCTTCATCATAGACTTCATCAAGGCGAAGCGCAACATTTCAAATTATGCAGCTGGCATTTTGCGCTACCTGTTGTCCAGTGTCTGAAGGCTTCATTAAGCACCGTCTTCTGACGGACCCTGATCTATCCTCAAGACGGCAACAACAGATGATCGTTTACTCAGACTAGTAGTTTGTCAACTTCATTACAACGACACTTTCAAACCAGGTGATCAACACATTCCAAAGAGCCTTTTTTTTTTTTCAAATTTTTATTACAGATGACATTTTGTGTTCTAGCAGAAAAAACAATTATATTCGTCATTTTGCAAAGTTCAGTATAATTCATCGTTCTACGTCTGTGTCTGTGTAAGTACCTTATCGAAAGAATCGTTTACACACGTGCATTTTTTAAAATAATGAATAAAGGTTACCATTGCTGTCATTACTATTATCATGGTAGCATTACGTTTCCCGAAATTTTGAAAATTTCATTTCCCAAACCTGAAACCTACCATACTTTTCCCGAAAATATTCTAAGAGAAGAGGAGATAGGGTTAGGGTTAGGGTTAGGGTACACCCCCCCCCTCTCTCTCTCTCTCTCTCTCTCTCTCTCTCTCTCTCTCTCTCTCTCTCTCTCTCTCTCTCTCTCTCTCTCTCTCTCTCTCTCTCTCTCTCTCTCTCTCTCCCTCTCTCTCTCCCTCTCCCCTCTTATAAAATGATTGTTTGGGTGGGCGACATATCGAATAATTGTTGTGACTGCAAATAGCATGTTTGCTTTATTGTAAGTACTTGTTTTGGGAAATGAAACGTTCAAAAGTTTTGGGAAACGTATTGGGATTTTGGAAAATTTCGGGAAACGTATTGTAACCATTATCATTTCTATAGATTAATGTTGCTGTGAGTGACCGCAAGTTTGATCCTCATTCTCCAGGTATGATGACCTTAAATGATTCTGGGCTACACGCGATGTTTGGTGCAGCCAAAATGTTGAAAGAAAGAATTATAAATGTATAAATTTGAGTTTGTTTTTCATGTAATTTTTGGGAAATTCGCGGAGTCATTTCTTAGGAAAAGTAGCGTGTTTTTAAGACGTTTAAATCAGAAGGTCACGAAGAAATAGATCCCCCCGGCGTTCGTAATAATTATATGACCCACTAAAGAGCTTGGTCTCATGCCCATCCTTTCGGAAATCAACAAATCTACTTTCTAGGTCATTCAGGCAGTACTCGAGTCATTACGAAACAATTGGATGTTATAAACGTAAAATGTGATTTGAACTCTTGTGTGAAAAGGAACTTTAATTCTCAAAACTACGGTTTAAATACCCCTTCTTATGAAAGTGAAAAAGTTATTAATGTATACATAACGACATATTAGAAGATGTATGACCGCAGACCTTCGCAAATAGTGTGCAGGCCTTGGGCTTTAAGTGAGTCCAGGGACTCCACAGTAAATGAATCGTCAACAGTTGTGTAGAAAATAAGAACTTTTGAAGGCTAATCTCCGTGTTTATAAACAAGGCTTACAGCAGAATCTTTGACCTACTAAGAAGCAGTATAATGTATATTTCGTCTTCCCGGGGCTGTTCTGAAGTCTTTATTAGCAATCACAATGTGTAACGTTATATTGTAGATGTCTATGCTTATGGGTAACTTTGGACGATATCGTGGGTGGTTATACATACAGATATAACATGCCTGGGTCCACCAGCAACCTAGGTTTTGTTGTATATCGCCAGAAATCGTACACAGCAAGCTTTGGCTATCAGTTTGACCTTTGTTTGTAAACAAATCTATGGTCATTTCACCATAGGGACATGGTATTTTATACTTTGCCAACCTGCCAAGACATAGTAACAAGAGCTCTTGTTAGATAACAGTACTTCTTTCAACTATTTTCTCCCAGCTTAGCAATGGGTACTACTAATAAATTTGAGGTGTTGTTTTTTTCTTTTCATTCGATCTTTCAGAGTTAGCAAATCCTGTAACCAATGTCTAGTTTCTAGTGCTGTAAAATGCTCTGAAATATTATAAAGAATACTCGGCATGCATGAAGGATGAAATCAGGGATAGACAGATTCGGACACTTGACCTGAGGTTGGAGATAACTTGTAGCACAAGATGGTTATTCCTTTTCTGCCGTCTTCAGTGCAAATAAATTTATCAGCCGGACCAGAAATATCCAGATTATTTAGACCAGTTTTAAAGAAAATAACGTTATTTAGTCTTTAATCGTTGAGAAACAGTTACATAAATGGCACTTGTTTGCTGTGAGGAAACTCATTTCTAGTTGGTAACTCCAGCCTTTACTACTTACTAATGCATACTTAATGCTGTGCCTGTATTTAAAGTGATTTTTAGTTCAGAAACCTGAGGCTGTCTCCCATTTCTCCTGGAAATTGATATTTTCAAGTATTAATTTTAGATTACCCGAAAATGCATCTGTGGCAAAAAAAAAGTGAAGAGTTTTTTCGGTTTTTTTTTTTTTCATTTTGCAAGAATTGGAGCCAGAATTTTGCAGTGAATAAATAAGTTCCTCAATAAACCCCTTTCCTTTTGCTATTTCTCTATTATCAAGTTTTACTTACCTTATTTCCCATATTCCCTTTGTACATGATCTATAAGATGGAAATATTCTGGTTTGTCCTTATTGTTATAACTTGCCTTGTAGCAATGGAAGGCTGGTCACTCAAAATAATCAATGAAGCACTTCTAAGAAAAATACTATAAATTATAAATTCCCTGGTGCCAGATCGTGAAATTACTGTATTGTGTATATTTGCCCTTTAATTTCAGCAACTTTGAAATTATTCTGAATACTCTAAGGTCGGGATTGTCGCAATACTTGAAATCTGGACTTAAGTCCATTGTCTACAGTTTGTTTCCCTTCTTTTTGTTACCCCTAGAAAAGAAAAATACGTATGCCAGTAAGTAGTCTTCCATGTACGTTGTATTCCTGTTTGACATGAATGGATCATTCATTGTATTATTTTAAACATGCTGAGTGGAGAATGATGATTAACAGTTTGTTTCTGTAAACCTTCAATAATGCTATCTTCAGTTGTGTTTGAAATGCAGATAACATGTCTTCCTGTCTATAAGTGTGGCAGGTCGTTCATCCAACTCTCAACCACTTAACATTTCTGAATTGACACCTTTGTTTGTTACAAGATGGAAAAGATGTGAATTGTTTGACTTGTGGGAAAACCTGAAGGCATGATATCTGTGTTTCGTTCTCAATGACCTGATGTTTTGTTTTGTAACCAGTCATCGTGAAAGCAAGTTTATTGCATTGTTTGGGGGTGACTTTACCGACTCGTACAGCATTAGGGTCGGCGGTTATGCATGCTTGGTAAATGATGCAAGTAATGTGCGTGTACGTTGTAAAACCTGGTAATGATCGGAAAAACCGGCCTGTGTTTCACCAGGAGCCTTATTTTGTGTTGTAACGTTTCCTTTCTTTCGGGATTTCGATTCTGCCTTTAGGTCTTCGATTCTGCCTTAACATTACGGAGTAATTTGGCAAGAATATAAAATTCCATACTTCAGGAAAATCAATTCTAAAAATGCAAAATTTCAACAAATGTTATTTTACATGACAGAAATGGATACTCGTAGCTAAAAAAACTGTACTGAATATTTCCCTAGATTTTTCCCCTTAAAAATGTATGTAAGTTTGAGAGTGCTTATGTACAGCGTGTATTTCGTTCTGATTTGTCACATCGAGTTGCGTGCCTCACGGTCTCATCAGATACCCATGTAGGGTCCGTTAAGCTTTTATGTAAGCGGATGATTCTTTCACAACTCTTTCACTTTGCCGGCCTTTAAGAGAGAATTCAGATACCTCAGTAAAATGAAAGTGAATTTATTTATTACCTCAAATTTCATGTCATTCGTCAACGGTCAAAATGTTTGTTTGTTTAGTTTGGGCTGAAGATCTTTGTTTCTCGCGGGGCTCAGTCGAAGGCCGTTGCCCCTAAATGTTTTTGGACACTTTTTACTTCACAATATTTGTCCCCTAGGTGCCAAAGTGTGTTATATACGTGACAAACAGTAACGAAAAGGTATGCGCAAAATAGCGTCATGTCATACACAAACACAGGGGCTACAAACAGCAGCAGCCATAACAGAATCAATAACTTCCAGGTCAAACTTTCAACTTTTTTTGCGAATTTTTATTATAACTTTAAAATAACATCAATGTCTCGATCATTTTCCTACTTCAAAAACACGGTTATGATAATGTCATTAGGTTGCGGTAAGATAAAGATTTGGCCGGACTTGTCAAACTGTTACTCTTGAATGATCCAACAGTGATAAATGAGTAGTTATGTCTTTGCCCTCTAAAATCAAGTTTGACCTAAAAATGATAATGCGAGTCTATTAATGGTTGTCTAGATAAAAAACAACAACCAAATGTTATCAAAATCGTCAGTGAAATTGCCTAATTTCGTCTTCCACGGCCTATAACTCGTACAAGATCAAATGGCATCTTTACGTACTACGTTATCTCCCCTGACTTCACCCCGTGAAAATAATTGCCTAACAGCATTTCAGCGGCAGTGCAAATTATAATATATTGTTTCTTCTTACATGCAAGCTGTTTTCTGATAAAACAACCATTCGTCGCTACGGTGCAAGACTCCTGTAACTAACATTTTTTGCCAAATCACTTTTTTCCTTCTTTGGGTCGAAAATCAATAGCGCACCTTGTGTCAAAAGCTCGTGGCTCAGTTCTTATAAATAACGATATTGCAATAATCAAGTTCATTGTCTTTACAATATTACATAAGCCAAAGAAAATCAGTTTTCTGGCACTCCTGTAAAATTTTCGAAATGTCAGTTACAGGAGTCTTGCAGCTTAACGACGCATTATTCCTCGGTGTATTTCATTATTTCTCCTTGTCTCCAATTTTCCACCTTTACAAATTAAGACAAGTTGATCGAATTTATTCAAACTGTCAGACGTTAGTTGCGCGCATTTCGTGGAGTGAACAGATTATTAAAGATCACTGGAAAAGAAAAATGATCATAATAATCTCTCTTTCTCTACACGGCCGAGAAAGGACGATTTGCCCACGGGTGAAAATGTTTAGTCCTCATTTTGCATGAGAACAATATGTCCCTCAATATGTCCCTGTTGCACTTTTTCGAGAGAGAGACCAGCTGAATGTTCCCAGCAAAAAATACCTATCATTTTCATTACCAGAAGAAGTGTGAAGTGAAATGCTCAAGGATGGGGTGAATTAATCAAATATCACACATGCATAAACGTTTTAGTTCATCTATCAATTCCAACTGACTTTTAAAAAAAACAACCACTAGAAAACAAAATCATCTGCCATCAAAGTTCGCCTGCCAGTCATGTTTCCAACGAGCACTCTACTGCCTTAAGCATTACTTGTTCTATGGGGATATACCTATCGTCCTGCCCATTTCCACGTGTTTGCCCCAAATTTTGAGGCGTTAACGTGTCTCTGCCTTGCACTTAACTCGCCATGTGTATCAAAGTTCATTGATGTATTTCTTAAAAATGTTTACAATAGTATTATGTTTGATTGTAATCTTTTTTCCCCATAGATGTGTAAACCCTCATGTTGTTACACCCCCCCTCCCCCGGCACCCTCCCCTGTAATAACTACAGGTATGAGTGTGTGATTTTAATGAATTATTGTTTAATAATAATGTCATATACTCAAAACATTCCTTCCCAATCTCCCCATTTACTTTTTCCCATTCCCCAAATATGAATTAAATAAAGAAAATTATTAATATTATTGAAATGGTTTAGTTTCTTCGATTAATTTGTCACCGGTATGATATGTCTGTCTGTCTGTCTGTCAATCAGTTAGTTTGTCTGAGTTTTGTTTATTTGATTCTCTATCTATCTATCTATCTATCTATCTATCTATCTATCTATCTATCTATCTATCTATCTATCTATCTATCTATCTATCTATCTATCTATCTATCTATCTGTCTGTCTGTCTGTCTGTCTGTTTGTCTGTCCGCCTCTGTGTGTTTGTCTGTCTATTTGTCTGTCTGTGTCAAGGGTTTACAAAGGTGTAAGTGTGGCTTTTTCTTGTCTGTGAATATCAGACAATCTCTGGTTTTGGCCTATGAAAACTTGTGAGTAAGAATGTTGAGTCTTGAATGTCCAGTTACAACTGGAGCAGACACGCCGTCGCCACAGTGCAGCGCCGGTCGGCGGGTGGGTTTTTGGGGGGGGGGGGGGGTTCTACGGGGGAAGGGAAAGGGAGTGGGAAGGATACATTTTATACAATTTTTGCCAGTTCGGCCTTTGCTCTTTTCGATTTCCAACTGCCAAGGTATCTTTAACGTGCGCAAAGTGCACACGGGCCGTCCAAGTTTCTCGTTCTTATCCAAGTAAACTAGATGCTGGATCCTACCTCCTATAGGATCAGGGACAGGAAAATATGAGAAAAATCCCAAAAATTTCAACATGCCTGCACCGACCGGGATTCGAACCCGGTATCCTCGGCATGAGAGGCGAGCACCTTGCCTCTAGACCACCGTCTCCCTATTTCTCATTTAGTGATCATAGGAATCTTTACCTCCATTGGCTTTTGCTGCATATCCTTTTAGTTGTACACGATGCCACTTTTTTTTTTTTTTTTACATTACCTTTCGTCTTTATGGTGTAGCCTATTGTTCCCTCTTAAATAAATCGATAGGTAAATAGCTAAGTAACTGAATAAATAAAATCAATAAGTAAATAATTAATTATTTAATTAATAATAAATAAATGAATTTAGAAAAAAAAACGAAAAAAAAAAACGCATTGGTGAATGAAATAGAGAAATGATGCTGATTAAAGTGGTATGAGTAGCACGGAAGACACCGACGATGACAATGATAATATTCCTCTTTCAGTTGTTTATCTTGTGATGAGACAGAGAGGTCACCCTCATTTGTCTTCCTATAAATTCAAACTACAGAATGTTGTGATGACGAATTATTTATGAAACAAAACAATATTGGGGCTGCTTTTCAGATGTAGTCTCTCCCAGTGGTTAATGGGGGATAATAATTATTATATAGTTCAGTTGATCAAATACATTTATGAGACAGTAGAGTATTGCAGGATGGGGTCGTGGATCTTACTGGTGATGATGGATGATAATGATGACGACGACGATGTTGTTGGTGATACGGGTGTGGATGATGATGATAATGATGATGAGATGATGGTAATCGTGACTGATACACGCTGATGATGATGATAATGATGATGATGAGATGATGGTAATCGTGACTGATACACGCTGATGATGATGATAATGATGATGATGAGATGATGGTAATCGTGACTGATACACGCTGATGATGATGATAAGGATGATGATGAGATGATGGTAATCGTGACTGATACACGCTGATGATGATGATAATGATGATGATGAGATGATGGTAATCGTGACTGATACACGCTGAGGATGATGATAATGATGATGATGATGAGATGATGGTAATCGTGACTGATACACGCTGAGGATGATGATGATGATGAGATGATGGTAATCGTGACTGATACACGCTGATGATGATGATGATGATGAGATGATGGTAATCGTGACTGATACACGCTGATGATGATTATGATGATGAGATGATGGTAATCGTGACTGATACACGCTAATGATGATGATGATGATGAGATGATGGTAATCGTGACTGATACACGCTGATGATGATGATGATGATGATGATGATGAGATGATGGTAATCGTGACTGATACACGCTGAGGATGATGATGATGATGATGAGATGATGGTAATCGTGACTGATACACGCTGAGGATGATGATGATGATGAGATGATGGTAATCGTGACTGATACACGCTGAGGATGATGATGATGATGAGATGATGGTAATCGTGACTGATACACGCTGATGATGATGATGATGATGATGATGACGATGATGAGATGATGGTAATCGTGACTGATACACGCTGATGATGATGATGATAATAATGATGATAGTTTCAGGCATAGACTGAATCAGAGTTATACTGTGTATATACATGAGAGGGGATTAATAATTCATTTTATCAGGTGTTCAGTGACTTGGATTTGATTTCGTTTCATTATGAGGGAGGGGAACGACACTGGTGGAATGAAATATAAGTGTCAATTAACTATCAAAAGAGCTTGAATGCAGTAAGCACAATATAATACTCATCTTCATCATCTTCGCTGTTATCGATCTTTTAACAATCAATGTAACTGTTCCCAAACGCAAGGGCATTGAAATGGTCTGACCTTTTGCTCCTTTTCCCTCGTGCTGTAAGATTTGAACTATGACCTCAAGAGCTCTGTGAACACTCTGAAGTGATTACTATTATCTCCTGGAACAAGTAAGCTAGTAGTGACAAGCTTTCAATGATGCTTGGCCTAGGTCAACACAAGCCGATTTTGACAGGCCGATCGTCTAGCTCGATGGTGACGTCATGACATTGGTCTCAAAAAGAGTTTACGCACCAACTAATAGGCCCAGTATCTCAATGAAACTAAATACCGTGACGTCACCCATCCAATTTGCCCAGTTCAAAATCAGAATAGAGATACTACCAGATGAGTCACAAGGCAGGAATACGTCATCAATTTTGAGTAGCCTGCGCCATTTTGATGAGACCACGCGCAAGGATGTTTAATGTAACATCAGAGACTATGTATTTAAAGAGAGATCTCACTTCCCGCCACATCGCGAGACTAGGTCATGGCGGTAATAAGAATAATTGGAAAGATCCTGTTCACTGTGTAATGTGGTTTGTTCATGCTTTCCAGTTGATTGAAACTATTTATAGCCATTTGTAAGCTCTTACTCCCGTGGAATTGTACAAACGGGTATTGTTTAGCGCCGATCACGTCAAAATGAAGCTGCAATTCAATCCAAAATGGCGGTGTCCGTATTTCCTGTGGTCACGAAAAGTGGGCTTCCTTCACCTCTGGTAGTATCTTTATTCTGTGGTGGGCACAGCGACTAATGAAATCACATGAGTACTAAGCTGCTTGGATGAAAATGAAAGAAATGACTCTCCCCATTTTAACTTTTCAACACCTGTTATTTAACGATATCTCGGCGCTCCAGCTTTGTTTCTTTGTTGTTTTTTGTTTAGAATGACCGCCTTTTTTTTTCAGACTGATTAATTTTATTACAAACTGCCGTGAGTTTGATTTGAGTTTGAGTATGAGTTTAAGTTTTACGGCTCGTCGGCGTGGTGATGGCCACTTTGCCCTTTTTACGGGTGCTTTAATATTTTTAAATTTGGTATTCAGAACTTCAGAAATTTAATTTCACAAATACAATTGAATGGTTCCGTATGAACTGCATTACACTGGTAAAATTGTCAAAAATTGTGTTTTAGTGTTACGAGTCGACACAGATATGATCAATCTGTAAAATTATCGTGTCATTAGATTGTATGTATCTTGGTGTTAGATAGTTGTCTCAATTTGGTAACACTTAAGAGATGAAAAAGATAATTTGGGGACTTGAAAACTCTTTGATCTTGTCCAGAAAAAAACGCTCGAAGTTACTCTAAAGCTTTTTGACATTCTGATTTATCGATTTATCGATCCTTGATAAGAGAAGTCGGAGAGAGATCAGAAATGGGGGAGAAGGAGAGGGAAGGAGAGACAGGGGGAGAAATAGAGAAAGGGGGATGAGGGTATGTAATGACATACACAGCAAGAGAAAAGAAAAATGTTCAAGAGTATAATTGATAAGTAACTCGGAATATGCGCTTAAAATTCTGCACAGTTAAGTGTTCATACATGTACAGGGAAAAGAACACGAGGAGGACCAGGAAGAAGATGGCAGAATGATAGTAAAAACAGGGAGGAACAACATGGCTGGGGAAGACATCAGTCAGAAAGGGATGGATGTCGTTGTCGGAGGGGGGGGGGGCTGCACATCCTGCAGGGGACGGACTTTGTAAAACCTGAAAGATGATCGATCACAGAATGCAAATCGAAAAATTAATAACCCCTGCTGCAATGAGATTAATGTCCTTCATTGTCTGCTGTAAATTTTTTTTTTTTTTTTTTTAGCATACCGTTGTTTTTTTTTGTTTTTTTCCCCTCAACACCGCAGTGCTGTAAGACCAACTTAACTTCCATTCTGGAAGGGAGATCTAGGAATTATGAGAAACTTGTCTTAAATATGAAATGAGGTGAGCCTGTGAAAAGGAAAATGGAATGTTCTTGTTGTTTTGCTGTGTTTCAATCTGCTTAAACCATCGAGGGCGTCGCAGGTAGTAAGAGCGGTCGGTCTGCAGCACAGAATAGAGCTAGAGATACTACCAGAAACGACACAGGGAACTGTGTCGTCAATTTGACTACACCGCACCATTTTGGATGAGATCAGTTATTAGTAACTAGGTATGCGCGCAACGATGTTTAATGTAACATAGGAGAGTATGTATTTCGAGAGAGATCTCGCTTTAGCCAATCGAGAAACTAAGTCACGGCGGTAATAAGAATTGAAAGCGACAGTCTTCCCTAAAGACAGTGTCCGTATTCATTTACTGTTGTTTGTTTATATTTTTGGGGTTGATTGAACCTATTTAGAGCCGTTTGTAAGCTCTTACTCCTCGTGGAAATGTACAAACGGGTATTGTTTACCGTCGATAAAGTCAAGTGAAGTTGTATTTCGTGCACAATGGTGGTGCCTATACTTCCTGTGGTCACGAAAAGTTGGCTTCTTTCGCTTCTGGCAGTTTCCTGTTCTGTGGTCTACAGCCAGCTGGGAGCCATGTCTTTTCGCAAAGCGGTGGGTTATCAAACGTAATGCGTGGGTCATCAGATCGGTAAAGACCAGCCCCAGAAAATGGATGAAGAACGTAAGTATACACAAGGAAAGTATGAATGATGAAAGAAGACAAGAATAGAGGAATGGAAACACCGATTTCTTGTTTTCCTACCAAGCACGAGGAACGTCCACGTGTCCACAACATTCAACTGTCAGAAGGATGATATTGTTATCAATTATAACATTGTTTCTTGAAAACATTCACGAGATTACAGTCTGATTACAGCATCTGTTGCGACATGAAAATTAATGTCAGTGCTATTTATCTTGACCATGATGAGTGACAAAAAAACCTAACTATAATAAAAGTAATGCGCCTTGAATTGATCTGAACTTAGTAATGTAATCACGAAATAGGTCACTCAGTGGGTCCCCAGTTTAGTCAATCACTGAGGTTTATCTGTACGAGTTAGATAGCAAATCTATCAAGAGGTACTTGAAATTTTGGTACAACGTTTCTACTGGTACTGAGTGAGACGTGTACATTTTTGGATACGTATTTTTATCCCACTCATTCACAATGACCAATTTTCCTTACTCAGCACTTATGCTGGACTTGGACAGTCCGAAAAGAATATTCGAGAACAATGATTTTTCGGTCTATAAAATATATCTTCAGTGGTTAATATATTTTTTCAAAGATTGGGCTTCCTTCAGGTAATAAAGGAAATAGAATTCCACTTCTATGCTTCAAAATTCGAGGTTTTACATAATATCTGTGTAAATGGGGCTAGAACTGACTGACTATCCAGGAAGAAACTGGAGGAAAATTATAACTACCCTATTTTCCGTCTCTTTTAGAGGCTGACTTCCATGCAAAATGAATACCGTATTATCATAATAACAACAATAAGAGCAAGGAAAACGGAACAAGAGCGACCATACGCACAGTCTATGATATAAATGCGGCATCCAAAATGAAATTATTATGTCATTTCATATTAAATTTGCAAACATTGAAGTCATACACATGGAAGCAGCAATTTCAATGTTAACGCTTTTCAAACAATATTAAAATTTCATCTAAAAAAATGTATCGACGTTTGACAATCAATGATATCTGGTCATTAAGAACAAGATGATTTGTGCTTTATAGAGCACCAGAGAGTCTGCGAAGAGACAACGTTATGGTGAGCATGAACTATAAAATTACGAGTCTGTACATTGATGGTATCGAGATGTAACCAGGACATATGGCCTCTCCAAGCCGCTCATCCATGGAACAGTTCAGGAGAAGAGGAGAAGGGGAAGACAAAGGAAGAGATGGATGGACATCATCACGGCACTCGGTGGAAGAAGCTTTACCCAAACACAGACACTGAAGAGACACGACCGTGGTAGGTGGAGGCTTATGGTGCATCCTTCCATCGTGCAATGCCCCAGCGACCACACAGGGGTTTGGGAAGAATGAACAGTGACCATGCACATCTAAGGGCACTTTAACGGGACCATGTTGGTCTAGGAGCAAGGTGCTCGCCTTTCATGCCAAGGGTACCGGGTTCAATAACCTGTGGTGCAGGTGGGTTGGAATTTGGGGAACTTCCTCATATTTTCCTGCTCTTGATCCTGTGGTAAGTAGGATCGAGCACCTAGTCTTCTAGGACAAGGATGGAACACTCGGAGGGTCCGTGTGCACCTTGCGCACTTTAAAGCAGTTGGAAATCGAGTAAAGCAGGCCGAACAGGCCGTTGACCCCCTCAAAAAAAATAAAAAAATCAAATCCCTATCAAAACTGACCGGCGCTGCATTGTGTCGACGACGTGTCTGCTCCAGTTGTAACTGGGCAACAGTGACACTAAGGCAAATTTCCCAAATGATTTCAAAGAGGTATAGAAATACAACAATTAAAAAAAAAAATTCTAAACAGGGAAGAGCTTGCAAAGTGTTATCAATCTTCTCCACCGGATCATAAAGTGAATATAACATTATGAGTTCAGTTTTCTGTACATGTCCCAATGTCAAACTATTTCAAGTCTACGTGACAAATTCACGACCACCACTGCCATATCTGAGCCCTTGATTCAGTAGATCAGTAAGAAGGTGATTTAAAAGATGTCTATGTTTCCATTCTTCAGTCAGTACAAAAACGTTAAGATAACAGGACAAATATACTTTGGTATCTTCGAAGACGTAAGAAAGAGGGTAAAACTGTCATAGATGATAACAAACTCGCTGGACGTGGCAGATCAGTGCTAAAGAAGTGTATCTTCCTTGTTAGGTTGAGCCGTTTTAAAGTCTTTTTGATTAATTATACCGTTTTCTGGCTGGGGATTTTGATAATAACTCGTAAATGTCTCCGTTCAATGAACGAGAATGCAGCAGTTTAGAGAAAACGAACAATGATAACTTTACCAGGACATCAAATTTCCACAGTCCTGAAAATGGCGCAGATTGATTCTTAACTGAGCACAGCGGGGTGGGGGGGGGGGGGGAATTTATGATGTATATCAGAAAAAAACAAATCCTCCTCAGCCGGGAATCAAACCCGATTTCACACCTGAAAGTCAAGGATACTTGACTACTAATGCCATCGACTGCACCTTTCTTTTACAAGGTAAGTGGTGTGCACGGTAAATATACGCTCCAGTCACCAGCAGTTAAAGCGACTGCATCTCCCTATAGGCCCATTGCGAATGACGTCACAGAGTGGTTTTGTTTTGTACTTTGACACCAAAAATGGCGGGTGGATCAGCTGACAAGTGTAACTTCGAGATATGTCTAAGCGGTTAAAATGCCTGGCGGTTGCATTGCAGTTGACTGTTATGACAGGGGTGGAAAGGATGGAGCGAAGCTGATCAGATTTCCTACCATCCGTGTAAACAAATTGTTTAACAAGGGAAAGGAAGTGAAGGAATTGACCGAATGTCTCCCATGTGCGTGAACATACGTGTTATTGTTTACTTTTTTTTTTGCTCCCCGCCGATTGGTTCGCGAAGCCTGAAGTGCTCACGGTGCAATTCAGCTAACGAATCAAAGTCAATGCTACCATCGCCATGGTGAGGCGTCGGTCCTGAGAACTAAAATGGCCGTTATCCGCAATGGGCTTATAGGTGAGAGGTCATGTACACGATTTGTTGGGGGTAGGTGGTGGGAGCCCTTTTTTTTTCTTTTTTTTTGGGGGGGAGGGGAGGGGCTGCGAGGGGCCGGGCGGGGGTGGTGAACTAGTTTTTCGGTCATGTACCTATTATATGTGGCACCTGCACGGACTATTTCGATTTCACGCCCCCCCCCCCCCACCCCCTCCCCCAAGAGACGGCTGTATGATGCAAAGCTCTGATAGCAGATACAAGATTCTTCCAATGATTTGTCTCAGCCAGCCTGGGTTTTTCCACTTTTGTCAGATAACCTCTAAAGTTTCGACCCAATAATTGCGTGATAACCTTATCGGAACTTTCATGTAATGTCACTGATAAATCAATCAATGTGAAATTTGAACAGACCTCTACAGACCACATAAGTTATTACTTCTGGCATAGAGTTCGGTCTTCCTTATGCGGGTGGTTGGCGGGGAGCTCTGGTGTATGGTCTCTTCAGCTCCGCCATTGTGCTGTATTCTGTTTGTCCCTTTGCTTCTTCCTAGCACATTGTATACTATTGCCGCGTCGACGTGCGTTGTCCAAATTCAAACTCAAATTGAGACCTGTTTTTATTATATTATTCAAAATCCACTTTGATCCAGCCGGACCTTGCACAGATACAGAAGGTTGATCATTGGACTGTTAGGACGTCTTGCGATGTTCGAAATAGTTTTGAGGTTCTACGTGAAGCACTGTATGAACAGCTGAATTAAATTGATCAGTAAGGGCAAAGTGTTTAAATCTATTCCTTATTGTTGTTTTTTTGTGAGTTTAACTTTTTAAACGTAATTATGTCCAGCCAGCGTAAGCGTAGCAGTGTAAGGCCTCCGTCGATCGTGAAACGATCATGGATGTGCATCCAGTTTATCAATTGTTCTGTCTGTCTGATTGTCTGGGGCAACGTCATGTGTGACTGTGGAGACCGGTGTGAAAGTGACAATCTCTCTCGCAGCTGACATTTATGCGCTGTCTCTGGTCCGTGGGAGCTGATGAGCTCCTTTCTTCTGGCCCGCTTCTCCGCCTCGGCATTCATCAGCTTCTCCTCCCCTAACCTGAGGTGTTGGTTCAGGTGCTTCTCCACCTTGTCCACTCAGCAGCAATGTCCTCCCAGGACTGAGTATTGATGCTGAGTGCCTTCAAATCCTTCTCACAGACATCCTTGTATCGGAGCTGTGGGAGGCCAGTGGATCTTATCCCGGACGTTAGTTCTCCATAGAGAATGTCTTTTGGGAGGCGACCATCCTGCATTCGCTGGGCATGTCCCAGCCAGTGTGTTTAGCCACCACTGTCAATGTTGTGTCATCTTGTTTGCTGCCTTTGTCTTTTCTTTTAGTTGCCTTTTGAAAAACAGATAAGAATAAGATGCAAATATCTGTTATCTTTTTACTTGCCCCTGGTCCGTACAGAAACTAGTGGTTAGCTCCTTCCACTTTCCCTCACCTTCGTAGAAGCGTCAGTTGTTAGTCCAGGTGCCACAACAGTGATAACGGTCTTTACACTTCAGAGGTCCAAGGTGGCTGTTTGTGGTAGTTCTGTTCCTGTCCTAACAAACTACTGACTGAAAGAGAGAAGGCTCATCTGTAGCAAGGAGAGAGCAGAGAGAGAGGACGACCTAATGAACGAAAAGATGATCTGAAAGGAGCTGTTCATTATTGTTTTAATTGTTGGAAATGTTGGCTTGGTCCAGGGGTTTAACTGAAATTACGGGTACTTATGATAACTGTACTTCTTCCAGCCACCAACGTCTGAACAACAACAGCAACACAACAACAACAACAACAATAGCAACCATTATTTTGGAAATTGCAACTTAAAACAGTTCTTAGCCTAGACCTACACTAGATAACTGTTGGGTGAAGAATTATGTCACCTAAAGCGATAGTTCACACTTAAGTCTTCAGCAGATCTAATCAGGACGTGGCTTTGACGTCCAAGTTTGAGTTTGGAGCAAGCTCGTCGACACGGTCACGGCCACATTGGGCCACGAAAACGCAAGAATGTAGGCAGAATATGACAGAACAATAGCACAGAAAGGGATCCTACCAGAAGCGTCCACCAACTATCCGCCATGATGTGGCTGATAATTATAAGTGTTGAACTCACTTGAAAGAATTTAAGAAACAAATAACGGGACAACAATTTTGAGAAGAACGATTTCTATATTATAGTCATACGATCTACAAAAGCTTGCTAATATTGCGCTAAGCTAAAATGAAACGTGAAAAAAATGCATTATAATAAATTATGAACATATAATATGAGTATTGAGCAATGTATTTAGTTGTGATGAACACAATGGCAGTAGGTGTTGGCGTCATGGACTCATGCGTTCGTGAAAACAAAGGATCGGAGGTGAAATCAGCGACATAAAACAAAGTAAAAAAAAAACACTTCCCCAACTTTTCAAGTCTCCAAATCTAATGCTGAACCTTCTACAGCTCGAAAGGAAGTTCTAGCCGGTACCAATGAAACATATCTTTTTGTTTCTTTCTTTCAGTAGGCAATCCAGGACATAGTTATTATAATCTTGACCTAACAGAAAAGAAGCAATTGCACTGATATTCATGCTAGATAGAAAAGTTTATCCTAACACTTTCTTTCTTTCTTTATATTCATTGCCCCCCCCCCCCATGTCTTTATGTCTTTTTCTGTGTTTATCCTGGGCGAAGCTTGAGAGAAAGACTGAGAGAGAGAGACGGGCAGAAAGACAGATAGGCAGACAGAGAAGAAAGAGAGAGAGAGAGAAAGACAAAAAGACGTTTGATAATCACTGAATAGTATTTCGTACCCTGTAGACACCAAAGCCGACTGCAGACACTTCAGCGGTTCGGCGCTCATACCACAAGCCTAGAAATGTCTCTATGCCATGAGCTACATACGCACTTGAAGCTTCGGCCTGGCAAAGGGACACAATCAACTAATTCAGTCTTCATTTAACTATTTTCTGTATTGCTGCCCTTTTTAGATAAAATTATAGCTTGGAAATGTGTGCGACCAAAACAACAACAATGAAAAACAAACACAGACACAGGAGAGAGAAAACCACACACATACATACCCAGACAGACAGACAGACAGACCAACAAGCAGACAGACAGAGAAACAGACACAGTCATATGCACACATGCAGCGAAGAGTGGGGATTTTTAAAATTATTATTATTTCTTCGCCTCGAATCCATCCGCCCCCCCCCCCCCCATGATTTAGCCATCCTCTTGGGAGAAGAAGAAGAGAGACAGGAGGAGAAGGAGAATGGCGCAGGATAACAGTGCTTTATGATTACAAAATGAATGTTGATTAACTAATTGTCAGCGATAACCTCTATAAACCCTTCCAGCACCCTCCGTCAATCCGACGTAGATTTGTATAGAATTTCCTTTGGCTTTGGAAGGAATACCAAAAGGACGGATTCCCAACATCACATCGACGTGGAAACAACTTCGTAACCAGCGTATTTTGCGTAGGAACAACGTCAGTCTTATCTTATGAGTAAACCTGACCCCAATGCTACGAATCGGATTTCTTCACGGTTGCTGACTGGGAACAACCAATCACTATCTGACTATTTCTGACCTCACTCATAATATCACCCGGGGGAAAAATGTCACTCTTCCAAACTTCCTCCCATATGCGTTCTTTCCAATCGCGCTCTCATTCCTCTTTTCCTCTCTTACTCTGACCATAAAGACTGTCACGAGTGGAGTGAGTGCAATTAAGGGGATTGCTACAGAGCGGGTGTAGAGTAAGAAGGGCTCACAGTAGACAGCAAGTTAAGCGTGCTGTTGTGAGTAGTGGGGGGGGGGGGGGTCTGAAGGAGGCGAAAGCGCTGTATAACTATCACTGCAAGTTAGAAGGTCCGACGGAGCGGACCTGTGAATAAGAGCCCATCGGGCGGACATAAAAGGGAGCAGTCGAGAAGACTAGTGAGGGAGTCGTTCCAGTGATGACTGGTATGTAGAACGTTGATTGATTATTATGATTGATGTATTATATTATATTCGTCTATTACCATGATGTGAATAAGTATATGTGAGGAATGTGGAAGTCCTTGATAATGGATATAGCAATGTGCGCCACGAGCGATAGATGAAAGTGAGTTCATGGATTTGTAGCGCGAGTGAGTAGTGTGTACTCCGATGGAAGTGTGTTACCGTAAGATGTGTGGTGAGTGAAAGGTGAACTAGTGTGTGTACGCTTCATGGATTGTAAGGAGAGGTGGAGTGAATAGAAATGGTAGGGTATTATACCAATGTAATGTTATTCTTGTAGGTGTCGGGGACGGGCCGCAGAGCCACCTCGATGAGCACAGGGGATAGGCCAGCATAGGGCCGGAGGCCACACAGAGGCCAGAAGTGAGGCTGTCAGTGTAGGACAGTAGAGGCACATAAAGTCGTGGCAGTCAGGCCACGGACAGGGACGTAGATATGAGAGTGAATGAGATACTATATTGTTGCCATGTTGATAGGCTAGTGAACTGATACTATGTTGTTGCCATGTTGATGGCTATGGAAATAATAATGTGTTATTGCCCTGTGGAGATGCGAGTGGAATATTAAGGTGTATGACAATAGGGAGGTGATATTGAGAGACTGCGGTGCCAGTGAATCATTAATGTACTATTAAGACCCTGAGGGGAGAGGCTGAGGCCGAAGTGCCTTTAGGAGTAACTACCGGATTGTGGATCCGAGGGAGAGTGTGTGTGAGAATAAGGCCGTTGTACGGCAGTTGATTTCAATAATATAATGTATGTAATTGCGCTATTATATGTATAATTATGTTTAATAAATGTGTGAGTCTGATGGATTGTTCTGTTAAGTGTAAACTTGTTTGTTCGTGATTGTCGTCCTGTCATAACTATTACATCTCCCAGTCTGGGATTTGTGACAAAGACAAAACTCCAATTATACGACAACCGTGAGTTTATTCATGCTCAGTGCCAACATGGCGACAACATGACATGATAAGGCAATGGGTGAGTGAGCACATTATCATTGATATCAAAGAGAACATCTAGTCTCACCGGCATTGTGTATCAACTGCTTTTATAGTAGTGATCTAAAAACAACAACAACAACAACAAGAAAAAAGCATCCCATTAACACTCACAACTTCAGTTCTTGTTTGTTCCAACTCCATTTTTTGCACAACTGAGAAATTCGACGTTAAACATTTTGCGGTTTTTGTATTATAAAAAGGAGAATAAATCGAAAGTGAAACATCTTTATAAGTGCAACAACGCATTTTAAACAAGACAGTGTCAAAGTGTGCACTTGATACATCTCTTCTACATTCTAAAAGATCTCCAGTTTGTCAGACATAGGAGATAGAACAAATACGAGCTAAGGTCGGACACTGGATAAGGCTTTACTGATAATATTTTACAGAGGGTGATTCTGTATACCTTTCCTTCTTGAGATTGTTCAGGAACAAGAGGTCTTCAGGCTTGCATTACAACATGATTAAACCAAGTACCATCCATACCTACATTTCCATCTTTTTCCAGCTGAAAGAAAACACTAATACAGACAGGTTTTGACCCACAATTTACGTTTAATAAGATGGAAAAAATGAAAAATGATCATTTGGGAGACACATTGGAAAATTGGGACTTAAAATAGTTTGAGCATTCCAGCTATACCAGTTGTTCCCGTTATAAACCACAGAACAGGGTCGCAGTGAGACGTGGAAAAAGTCACCCCCCTCCCCCAAAACGGGGGGGGGGGGGAGGAGGGGGGGAGGGGGGTGCTTTGCAAATGCAACATTTTTTCCATTTTGGGGAGGGTGGGGGGGGGGGGGGAGGGCATATTTTAACAATGACCGTGTCTGGTCGTAGCACATTAGACATATTCAACACGTCATCACACAGCAGTGACAATACATCGTATGGTGACAAGAAACAAAATATTAAACATTGTGAACAAATTGGATTACGTAAGGATACAAATGACAAAGAGGAATATCATCCGAAGCCCGGTGTAGCAGGCCAGACTATACCCCCGCCAGACTATACCCGGGGTTAAACTGGCCTAGCCCAGAATATACCCCGGGGTATATTCTGGGCTAGGCCAGTTTATACCCCGGGGTATACTTTGGGCTAGGCCAGACTATACCCCCCCCCCCAGTCCAGATTATACCCCCTACTTTTTTTTTTTAAAAACAAGTCAAGACCACAGTTTATTTCAACTTTGGTTTAAATTGTTCATTATCACTGTCACCAGGTATCATATTGAAGCATACATTCTTGACTCTTGTAAATTATGATACCTTTAAGATAAAATAAACATTGATATGCAAAAGGTTTGAAAACCCATTCAAATTGATATAATTGGACTTTTAACACTAATTTTACTTATGTCCGTTGGTATTATTATTGTTTTTGTTTTTTTAATAATTAGTTGTCCATGACTTAAATATATATTGTAGTATTTTTTTTGTTTGGCACCACTGACATATACTTAGTGGCATGGTATAAAATAATTATTAGACTCATAAGTGTAACGTTATCTGAATTTTATTTTAGCTTTTGAAAATCAGAAATGTGCTTGATATGTCAGAACAATTAGATCTACATATAAAGTTACAATAATGCAGAGAGAAAAGGCTGGGAAAGAACACACAGAGAAAACAACAACTACATTTTAATAGCCCAACTGACAGATGGTGTAATTCCATCATCTAACAAAAATTAAATACTTCACACAAAACTAAATACATCTAAAATTGTTTCACATGATGAACTAACTTAACCTGCCCTGATCCACTTGAAACGTTACAGAATGCTAACCAGTAATATACAGTAGTAAAAATAAGAACACGAAATCATCTTATTTACTCTTGAAAATAAATAGAATATAATCAATATCAGAATCATCATCATCATCTTGGAATATTATAAAGATAAGAGGGAATGTAAAAATGACCTACACATCATTCTAGAATCTATAAGCAGCAAAGTGTGTGTACTAACTACATGTATATATGTAAAATATGTATTAAATCTTTTCAAGTATTCAAGAAGAACTGGACAGAAAGCTTTAGTAGAGGAGCTTTGATAGTCGTGAAAACTGACATATTAAATCCACTGAGACAACTGTGCATTGTTATGATTGTAGAAAGTAATTACAGTATGTTACGGCAAAAATTCGATGGATCATGTTGCGATAATATTTCTTGTTAGTAAATTCTTTGATAGCTTATTTATAGAAAGGTATACGTTTCATGTAGCTGATGGTTTGAGGCACTGGATTAGTTTGCAGGGCATTTGAAGGATTGCAATTATGTGTTATAGTGAATAAAGGTATGTCACTTGTGGGTGAAATAAAATTTTAAAAACTTAATGTTGTATCCTTGAATATTTTGCCTGAATATGGGAGTATGGTCTGGACTGGTGGAATATAGTTTCGCCTACACGACACAGTTTATTTCAATCATAGTTTAATTCATTTTTTTATCACTGTCAACGGGCACCACAGTAATACATACATATGCCTACACACATTCTTGACTTCCGTAAATCATAATACAATTCAGAGGAAAAAACGTGCATTATTATGTATTGATATGCTATGGGGTCAATATCCATTCAAACTGATATAATTCAACTTTAACCCTCATTTCACTCACGTTCGTTGTCATGTTGTAGTTGTTTTTGTAGTTGGTTGCCCATGAGTAAAATTTGCACTGTATTGTTTGTTTGGCACTGACATACACTTAGTCGCAATGGATGAAATAATTAACACACATAAAAATAAAGTTATTTTTGGCGTATTTTTGTGCGCGAATACACAGTTGTTAAATCCTCTGGCAAGGGACGTGTCAAGCTTAGGAAGGTAAAGACGGACAATTGTACAAGGTCTTTTTTTTTTTTAATTTTATTTCACACGCGAGTGACAAACCCTTATTCACTTTAACACGTAAGTTCAATCTTTCAAATGCCTAATCCAGTGTTTAGATAGATTCTAGAATGATTTGCAGGCCTACACTGCCGTTTTTACACTCCCTCTTATATTTTTGTATCATTCCAAGATGATGATGATGATGATGCTGATATTGATATTTCTCTATTTTCAAGAGTAAATAAGATGATTTCGTGTTCTTTTTGTTATTATTGTATACTAGATGACCTACCGGGCATTGCCCAGAATAAACAATCATGTGATTCCTCCCCCCCCCCCTCCCCTCTCTAGTATAATAAAAGTAATAAACTACAGTCTTGCTGCAGAACTCATGCGCACCAGAACACTACGCACCAAACTGAACGCTTGATACGGTTACTTTTTATGACATGCACGGTACTATATATTAAGAAACAAACATGCAAATATACAGATGTTACATAGCAATAAACATTGTTATTTTTTGTAAATACATGCTTGAAGTAAACAACTTTTAATTATAGCCATCATCTTCCCTATCTCAATTGCCACCATCCTGCCAAATTTAAGGCCTGAAGAGTGTATAGTTTGGTCAGTTAGTCATGCCAAAGGTTGCAAGTTACTGAAATATATAATAGATTACTGGTTAGCATTCTGTAACATTTCAGGTGGATCTGGACAGGTAGAGTTCATCAGGCGAAAAAATTTAGTGCCTATTTAGTTTTATGTGAAGTGGATGATATGGAATTGCACTATCTGTCAGTTGGGTTATTAATATGTTTTTATTATTGTTTTCTATGTGTGTTGTTTTCAGGCCTTTTCTCTCTGCATCATTGTAACAAAAAATACAATGCATGTTTTACTCATGGCCAACCAATTATCAAAATAATAATAGTAATAATAATAATAATATCAACAGACACGAGTGACATTTATGCTGAAGACTAATCATACCAGTTTGAATGGATAGTCAACCCTTTTGTATATCACTGCATTTTAATTGATGTTTGTTTCCTCTAAAATGTATCATGATTAACAGAAGTCAAGAATGTATGTATGTACACCAATTTAAACTAAAGCTGAAATAAACTGTTATTATTATTTCGTCTAAATAGTATTATGATTTATGGGTGTCAAGAATGTGTTCACGTATGTATTAATATGATATATGATGACAGTGATAAAGAACAGCCTGAAATAAACTTTGGTCTTGGCTTGTTTAAAAAAAAAAGTAGGGGGTATAATCTGGACTGGGGTCCCTCCCCCTCCCCCCTCATCTCCCCCCCCCCCCAAAAAAAAACAACAACGCCGACCTGCGCTGCACTGTGGCGACGACGTGCCTGCTCCAGTTATAACTGGGCTGCAATGGCACAAAGGCAAAATTTCCCAAATGGGATTAAAGAGTTATACAAATACAAATACAAATACAAAATAGTCTGGCCTAGCCCAAAGTAACCCCGGGGTATAAACTGGCCTAGCCCAGAATATACCCCGGGGTATATTCTGGGCTAGGCCAGTTTAACCCCGGGTATAGTCTGGGCGGGGGGTATACTTTGGCCTGTTACACCGGCACGGCACACCCAGTTGCTGGCAGACAAGAAGTGCCCACCATAATTTCCTATATGTAAAATCGGGAAGGTCCTTTCATATTAAGCACGGTCAGACACAGTCAGCTTCTGCTACTATTTCATGGGAGTATATTTTGCTAGCAGCAACTGGCTGTGACGTTCAGGGCTTAGTATGATAACCTCCTAAGTCTCACAAACTTGATAAACTGTCCAAGGCCCATTGCACACCAACAGATTTTGATCGGCCAACTATTTGGATGGTGATGTCATATCGTTGAGGTTCAATCAGTTCCAGCTAGTCGGCTAGCGCACGAAGTCTCAATGAAACAACGTTCTGACGTCACTATCCAACTATTCGGCTAATCAAAGTCGGCCAACTGATCGGATGGTGATGGCAATGAGATTCAGCAAGTTGGCCGGCATGCGCCCGGGCTCTCCCGGAACTCAACGTTCTAACCTCACCAACCAATCAAGTGGCCGGTCAGTATCGGCCAGTGCGCGCGTGGGCGAGCTAACACGGGTATGACCTGTATCAGAGTATTTCTCATAAGATTCACAAATTTCAGAAATGTCAGTAAAACAAACGAACAGCGCATACATTGATCATTCTGTTGAAAGTTAGCCTGAAGTCAATTGAATTTCGACCAGTTTTATCTTCAGACAGCAATAATTAATGAACTGGTAAGGTATTTCAGTGCAAGAAAGTCAGTCAACATTTTCATAATATAATGATTACAACATCCATTGTCAAACTTCAGACTTGCTTTTCTTTAACTAAGTAGTATCATTAACTGCCGATCCTGTTCCGCACTAACAAAAAGATCTAAAATTTAGATTTAGGCAGCCCGTTAATTTATTAGATAAGCCTCCATCCCCCACTCCTGATTCAGTTACAAGGGTAACCGACAGTCACTGAGCAACGGGCAAAAACGTCATCCATGATGTACCACACAGTTAAAAGCGTATGCTGGTGTATCGGTTTAGCAAGACTTAAAGTCTTACTGACTAGGATTATGACTAAATTAACACAATAAGCCTGACTAATTTTCCATAAAAATCTGTGTTGGCTTAATGCCCAGCAGTCCATGCATTATGTGAGCCAACTAATTTTAAATCAGAAGTCAGATTTGGTATCACGGTGTCATTTTTAACTCAAATCATGTATTCGTGTTCATGAAAACTATTTTTGTATACATATAAAAGGTTGAATCATATTCCCTGGCTTATATGGGGCAATTTTCAAGCTTTCTGTATTTAAAAATGCCGGCTTGTCCAGCTTAAGAGCTACCAATGTAGAAGAAAGAAATTATGAAATTATGAGCAGTTAAGAAAGAAAAGATGGCAATGATGATATTATTTGTTGAGTATTGTACCGTGGTCTATATTGAGAAATAACAACAACGTCAGTTCGATGCTGAATGTTTCAATGTACCTGACGAGAGTATTAGGGAAATGCCATTAAGCCTACAGATAGATAGTACATCATCTCATCATTGGTATTCTAAACAAATAATAGACATTTGAAATGTTGCATTTTAAGACACTTAATTAAATTCGTGGAACTAAAATATTGGCGAATCAACCTTTAGGTACGTTTTTTTATGTCTCCTGTGAACATTTTCAAACTTGGAGTTGCGTGGATACGAACATACAGCAACGAACTGCAGACATGACCCTTGGATTCCCCACTGACATACATGACTCTTGGATTCTGCACTGGCTCATACATGACCCTTGGATTCTGCACTGACTCATACGTGACCCTTGGATTCTGCACTGACTCATACATGACCCTTGGATTCTGCACTGACTCATACATGACCCTTGGATTCTGCACTGGCTCATACGTGACCCTTGGATTCTGCACTGGCTCATACGTGACCCTTGGATTCTGCACTGGCTCATACATGACCCTTGGATTCTGCACTGGCTCATACGTGACCCTTGGATTCTGCACTGGCTCACACAGGACCCTTGGATTCTGCACTGACTCACACATGACCCTTGGATTCTGCACTGACTCATACATGACCCTTGGATTCTGCACTGACTCACACAGGACCCTTGGATTCTGCACTGACTCATACGTGATCCTTGGAATTCTGCACTGACTCATACATGACCCTTGGATTCTACTCACCCTTTGAAAATAAAAAGGAAAGGGTTGTATTATAATTGTCAGTCGGGCCGTTTATATCTTCAAGAATCAGGTGGGTGCTCACTCTAGGCCACCCAACAAGTACATTGCCCAAGCCAGATATCCCAATTATATTTTTAAAATTCCCCTTAAGGATGTAGCTAGTTAAGTACTTGTTCCAGTTCCTCCTGTCCTCTCCTACGCCTCCCCCATAGGATTACTTCCTCCAACCCCCCCTGACCTGCCCTGTTCTCGCCTATCTTCGACTCAGACAGCTTCTGCCCTGGGGACAATGTTAGACTAAGTGCTGTTTGATGACATGTCGTAATGTGCTCAGAGAAAGGTCACAGAGCCACCCGCCCTCGATCAGATTTTTTTTTTCTTTTTTCGAACTTTCAGTTCCATTTAAGGAAAACAATTGACGGTTTGTCTTTTTGACTGATTTTCCTGGCGAACGAAATCTAATTTAGAAATGTGAACAAAAGGAAAGAAATGCAATTATGTAAATTACATGTAAATGTCTATTTGGGTAGCATGCAGGGCAGGATTTAGATAAAGAAAGACCCTATGCTATTCTAGCCGCGAGGCCTCTCCAAATCCTTTAGCTTCATGTCTAGAGGAAGATGGAAGATTTTTCAATAATTTTTAGAAACGCCAATGATGATGATAATATGTGTTTAAAATTCCGCATGTTGCCATCCCCAACCCCCTCTTTGATTTAACTTGTCATGTGCCAGGGCTCAGTCATTCACACCTCTACCCTGACTGACCCTCCTCAAATTCCCCTAACACCGGGGAACGTTCCAAAATGGAGAGCCAGGAAAATTACAAAAGATTTGTTCAGAAACTACAGTGCATTGTAACATTATAATGTAAGAAAATTCTACCCTTGTCACAAAATACGCAGGTTGGCCTGAAGCAGCAATGCCCCAGTAGATTTTGACGCCATTGGCTTCAGACTGTCCAGCCTAATGGTATCCGGCACTGTTCACTGAGTACTCACGACCTCTGGGACGCACTGAATAATACGTTATGATATCTGATGATTCAGCTGTAACGAGAGAAATCTTAGGGACTGACGAAATATGCAGAACAAATGGGTTTCCTCTGCACTTGTATTAATCACAGCTACCCAACACCATAATCTTAGTTTGGAGTTTTTGCCATACAATTCTTGGTATTTGCAGACTGGATAGGTTTTCTGCAAGAAACACTGAGTGTTGCGCTATCCAGTAAATTAACATTCAATATCTGTTACAACAAAATAATTTTCAGTAATTGATTTAAAATCAGTCAAATCTCGGCTGTGCCACCATTACTTCTATCCATGATGCACACTGATTCTGTTTATTAACAAGACGTATATCTATTTGTCATAATGGGATGAACATTATTGGAAGAATGTGTAAGAATATCTGTATGCTATGACGTATAACTAACTACTTCATGTGCTTGTCTTATTTTGCATGGAATTGAGCAAACATAATATTATCATACCTAAGAAGGATCATTAAAGTTTATCACATCTTAATTATCTATAGCATGCAAAACAATATAAGGCACACAAAATGCGTCTTAATCATCAAGGTGTCAAATGGACCATGTTAGTTGTAGAGGCTCACTGACTCTGTATCCGCGTGAAGAGGTTACTGGCTTGTTCACAGGTCAAAATTGCCATTCCCTCCAGGCGATGAATGACTTTGGTAAGCTGGAAAGGAAATGAGTTCAGTGAATGATAATGGATAAAATACCCCACCCCCACCCCCCCAAAAAATAATAAAAAAAGCAAAATAAACAGCACAATTTGCTGCATCTTCAATGCGACCTATGTTCACTTCTGCAACCTAAACGCCAGTCAAGCAAATGTTATTGTATTCCCCCTTCTCCAATCTTTCATCCCATAGACTTTGCCAAACTATGGCAAATTATACACATTCATTGTGTGTATACAATACACCAGTGTAATATATACCTGAAACAGTATTTCCCTCTATACTATGTACAATGTCTTATCTGTGATTACATTGATTTCGTCTAATAAAAAGATATATAAATTAATTTAATATTTGTCAGATACGCCCATCCTGTTATGCTCTTAATCCATCACAAGTTATGCTATTCTATTATTATCATGGAATGGGGGTAGTAAACTACCCGTTTACATAATTATGGGAATCTTTGTTCTTGTTTGTTCCACCTCCATTTTCTGAAAAACTGGAGATCTTAGTATGCAGAAGAAGTATAACAAATTTACGCTTTGACACTTATTTAAAATGCACTTGTGGCACTTATCAAGCTGTTTGACAGTTCCGATTAATTCTAACTCCTTACTGTAATATTAAAGTCGCACATGTTTAACGTCAAATTTCTCAGTTGTGCAAAAAGTGGGGCTGTGACAAACAAGAACTGAGGTCGCCATATCAAAGACACAAGAAAAACAACAGAAGACTGAAAGAAATCTGATCTAGACATCGAATCGTTCCAAGTCGAGTCTACCTTTCATTTCAGTGGCGTGGTGAGCCATGCTAGAGGTCAAGGCATCAGTCTCTTCACCTGTTCCTCCGCTACCATCGGGTCGACAACAGCCGAAGACTCTGAAACAACAGTTCATGGCTTTCAATTCAAGAGCTCGGACGCCGTAATAGCAGGCATAGGCCGCTAGAAATAGCAGGAAAATTGCAGCAACCACCGCTGGAATCAGCCACGCCAACTCTGTGGTGTGAGCGGAGCCGAGCATGCCATTAGCAGAGGTCCAATTCATATCTGTGTCAACGTTCACAAGGTCCAGTTCAGGAGCTGTTAGTGGTGTATTCGATAGGCCGACGTATTCGGGAGTGTCTGAAATTACTTTAGTCTCATTCAGGAATCGCTCCAGCAGATGGTATCGGTCAGTTTCGATGGTCAAGGTAGGAATGCCATAATCGGTATCATCGAAATCAGGGCGTAGCATCTGGTCCATTGCATCTGTTTCTGGAATATGAGGTGTCAGCGCGGTTGTCAGAATTGGTGAAGTAGTCTCATTTCTTACAACAGTACTGCTGTGTATAATTGCCTGGCCAGTTGAACTGTCTGGTTCTATTGATGTTCGCTCCCCTTCGAAGCCAAAAAAAGATGCAATGTCCTGTGGGGACAAAGTCCAATTTGTAGCCGGCGGCATTTTCAACGCTCGGGCAGCCTGGTGAGTTACATGCACTTGGTGTCTCTTCTGTAGATGGATTGACTTTGAGCGGTCATTCTAGAAATGACAAAGGTGTTGAGTAAGGTATTTTGGAGTGTATGCACACAGAATACTCTAATAAAAAGTTCGACAAAGATTATGGCACTCCTTGACAAAATATTCCAAGTGATAATGAGTAAGAAAAGAGAATCAGACAAACAGGCAGGCAGAAAGCACAAAATACAGGGGAAGGGGAAGCAAAGCAGATATAGATATATAGGCAGATAACTAGATAGATAGGTAGGATAGATAGATAGATAGATAGATAGATAGATAGATAGACAGACAGACAGACAGACAGACAGACAGACAGACAGACAGACAGATAGATAGATAGATAGATAGATAGATAGATAGATAGATAGATAGATAGATAGATAGATAGATAGATAGATAGATAGATAAGATAAATAGATAGATAGATAGATAGATAGATAGATAGATAGATAGATAGATAGATAGATAGATAGATAAGATAGATAGATAGATAGATAGATAGATAGATAGATAGATAGATTTTGAACAATTTTTAAATTTTGAACCCCCCCCCCCCTCCCCCCCCCCCCCCCCCCCAAGATGCTTACTAGAACAACCACAAATAATATTACCAAATCTTATCATATTGCTAACATTCACACGAAGTTCACGCTTGAAACGGCCAATGAAAACCTTTCCAGTCTGTACAAAGGCATGTCAGTTTCCATTCTCGATTGACATTTATTTGCCAGCTACTGCACACGGCCGGATTTAGATGAAGAGAGGCCCTAAGCTATTCTAGCTGTGAGGCCCCTCCCAATCTCCCACTTTCACGCGTAGAAGAAGACGGAAGTATTTTGAATAACTTGGGTAACGCGAATGATGATGATAAGTGTTTAAAATTCAGCACTTCGCCATTCCTTCTAAAGGACATGAGCTGGGAAAATTACAAAAGATTTGTTCAAATAGTACAGTGGATTCTAATATCATATGCATGTAGGAAAAGGCTACGCGTGTCACAAAATATTATGGAGATTGGACTGAGGCGGCGATACCCCACCCCTAGTAGATTTTGAGGTCCTAGGCTTCAGCCTACCTAGCCTAATCGTAAATCCGGCACTGGCTATACACACCTGGATCTGTATCAAATGCCTGCTATAATCCTCTGAATTCTCTGGATACTTGTACGCTTCACCATTACACTAAGTTCTGACCACCTCGTTTTCTCGTCCTTCGAAGCTATCTTGGAAAACTACCCCTTCTAAATCTGTAATGCATCACAAATCTAAAAGACACTTGATTTCTTTTTTCGACACATTCTAGAAAATGTACTTACACTGTCAGAACTCCAGAGAGAATATTGTTACTTGCAGAGCAAATGAAGAACTCTCACGCTCTCTTACTGCACACACTTCGCTATGTGTTAGCTTGTAAAACATGTCTGGTGCTCGCACCTAACATTCCTCCCCGTGTTATGTCTACCTCACCGCTGATGCGCGCATGGTGCTATATTTAGAACAGAGTAAGGCAGGGTCGAATGCATGAAACGTGCATTGTTTTTCTTCTCTCCCATCTTTTGGGGAGTGTGCGGGAAAAGGGGGGGGGGTAGGTTTTGTTTTACAGTTTATTCGTATTTGCTTGCGGTTCCGCCAATGTTTCGGTGTTGTTAGCACAGCGATTCGGATTTGTTACAAAGCTGTAAAATTCATCATGATACGTGAGATTACGCAGAAATGACGAAAAACATGATTTTCATAGAACTAAGGTGTCTAAAGAGAATAGGAAGAAATCAGATGAAAGAAGAGAACTATACGATGAAGAATAAGATCGAACAAGATGGGCGAGAAACACTAACGATGTGAAAATGTACTTACACTGCCACGTGAATTTTTGACTCACAGCTGAGGCAATGGATAGGGAACTTGATAGACAGCCAGACAGATATTATAGATTTACATTTGACTCAGGCAGACAGATATTATATAGATTTACATTTGACATAGGCAGACAGATATTATATAGATTTACATTTGACTTAGGCTGACAGATATTATATAGATTTACATTTGACATAGTTAGGCAAACAGATATTATATAGATTTACATTTGATGTAGGCAAACAAATATTATATAGATTTACATTTGAGATAATCGGATAGACAGATAAACAGACAGACTGACACAGACAGACCGATAGGTACAGGCAGAAGGACAAATGGATGGATGGATGGATGAATGGATGGACGAATAAATAGATATATGTAAATTTTTCACAACCATACCTTATGCAGCTCTTTTGGCTTGATTGCAGTGATTCACAAAAAAACACCAGTGTAACACATGTAGAAAATAGACAGCTGTGTTAACACACTGGACTACATATCGCCGAATCACTCACGTGTATTCTGGCGCTTATCTGTAAATTATCACGGTGTAGATTAATCGGTGACGTCAAGATCATGAGAGGGTGACTAGGGGTTATTCTGCATAGGATCTGCGTCATGGTTATTAAGATGGTTGTCTTCACAGCACGGATTTACAAAATAAAAAACTCCCATAGCTCTCCCAGAAAAAGACGATAGGACTTTCAGAATTTATAAGGTGAATGTGTCTCAACTTGTGCTGTGAGCCCGAGAATAGAAGACCTTAAATTTAAGGGGCTAGTTCCTTTAAAGACCTAGAACAGTTTAGCACTTCGTGACCTTTGCTTTACATGCATAGTGTTATTGTAATCATTAGCTTGTACAGCGCTGAAATTCACACACAAAAAAGGCTTTGCTTTAAGGTGCTGAACTACAGTTGGAAACAGAATAACATAAGACCAGTTGATCATGCTCCCACGCACACGCATTCACAAGTATTTGATCTGATCTCATCCTCAACCTTCTGACACCAAAATGGGACATCATTCAGTTTTAAAAAAACAAACAGTCCTAAACAATTCAGTTCAGAAATTCTTGTTTATTTTCTCTCTCTCTCTCTCTCTCTCTCTCTCTCTCTCTCTCTCTCTCTCTCTCTCTCTCTCTCTCTGTGCCCCTGTCTCTGTCTCCCCTCACGCTCTACCCCTTTCTCCCCCCCCCTCCTCCAACTTTCCTGTTTTCTGACAATGCATTATGACTGAGGTATCACACACAGTATAAAAATAATCAACACCAATTAATAATGCCGTCCCTAGACTCTGGGAGTTCATCTGCATGCATGCGGCATGTTCTTCTCTCACAGACCCAGTGCATGATTTCCAAAAAAAACTAATGAAAGTGAAGATCAATTATGCTATGAAAATTAGTATGAATATGTGAGACAAGAACCACGACAGCATCAGCCACTGACAACAAAGAGAAATAATACAGATGTATGTAATTTTCAATGACAATGCAACTTGTCTTTCTGCAAGTCAAACTGAAACCGTGTGTTCTGTGTATAACATCTGATTTTCATTATTACTTGATCGTACCACATGTTGAATCAAAGGTTTTCAAACTTTGGGGTCGTAAAGATTTTTTTTTTTAAATTAGGGCTGGGGGGGGGGGACTGGGTGGTCGCGAGATAGATTAAAAACTCTTTAAAGCCATTGGGTTTCACCTATGGACACATTCTCAGTTGACAGCCCACAGTATCTTGTTATGTAACAGTGTTTCTGTCTGTCTGTCCTTCTGTCTTACTCATCTCCCTCTTGCCTTTATGTGTATGTCTGCGTGGGTGTCAGACAGAGAGAGAGAGAGACATGGGCATAGATAGATAGATAGATAGATAGATAGATAGATAGATAGATAGATAGATAGATAGATAGATAGATAGATAGATAGATAGATAGATAGATAGATAGATTAGATAGATAGATAGATAGATAGATAGATAGATAGATAGATAGATAGATAGATAGATAGATAGATAGATAGATATATAGATAGATAGATAGATTAATTGTTAGATAGATAGATAGATAGATAGATAGATAGATAGATAGATAGATAGATAGATAGATAGATAGATAGATAGATAGATAGATAGATAGATAGATAGATAGATAGATTAACTGTTAGATAGATAGATAGATAGATAGATAGATAGATAGATAGATAGATAGATAGATAGATAGATAGATAAATAGATAGATTGATAGATAGATAGATTAATTGTTAGATAGATAGATAAATAGATAGATAGATAGATAGATAGATAGATAGATAGATAGATAGATAGATAGATTAATTGTTAGATAGATAGATAGATAGATAGATAGATAGATAGATAGATAGATAGATAGATAGATAGATAGATAGATAGATAGATAGATAGATAGATAGATAGAGTGTTAGATAGATAGATAGATAGATAGATAGATAGATAGATAGATAGATAGATAGATAGATAGATAGATAGATAGATAGATAGATAGATAGATAGATAGATAGATAGATAGATAGACAGACAGATCGATAGATCAATTGTTAGGTAGATAGATAGATAGCAAAATAGTGGCTGAAGGAGAATTGGTGGTAGCCTTTTGAGGCGAGGGTGGGGGGTATCTGGGTGGATGTGTTTTAATATTCAGAGATTTAAAAAAGGTCACGAAGTAAAGAAAGTTGAAAACCCCAACATTGAATATGAAAGTTTGGTCAGCGCATACTTGAAGTGATGACAATTAGCGCATACCTGCTGTGATAACAACTAAACCTATCCAATAATGACTGGAGAAACAAATGATCTTGGTCTGTTCTGCTAGACATTTGCACTCTGGATCAGATGTGAACACCGTTGATTGATAAGTGTTTATCTCACATGATCTGGTGCAGCGTGTATCCTTAACCTTGAGTACGGAAGATAAACTACACATCTCCCACGACACAGATGATCAATAGATGTACTCGTACATTTCTGTCTGTCTCTCTGCCTGTCTGTCTGTTTCTCTTTCTGTCTCTCTGTCTCTCTCTCTCTATCTCCCTTTATCTCTCTCAGTGTCCCTTTCTCTGTCTGTTTGTCTCTCTGTACCGTTTCCCCCCCCCCTCTCTCTCTCTGCCTCCCTCTCTCTCTTTCTCTCTCTCTCTGTTTCTCTCTTTTTCTCTCTCTCTGTCTCTCTCGCTTTCTCTCGCTCTCTCTGCCTCTCTCTCTGTCTCTCTCTCTTTCTCTCGCTCTCTCTCTCTCTGCCTCTCTCTCTCTCTCTCTCTCTTTCTCTCTCTCTGTCTCTCTCTATGTCTCTCTCTCTTTCTCTCGCTCCCTCGCTCTGCCTCTCTCTCTCTCACTCACTATCTGTCTTTCTCTCTCTCTCTCTTTTCTCTCTTTCTCTCGCTCTCTCTCTCTCTGCCTCACACACTCTCTCTCTCTCTCTCTCGCCCTCTCTGCCTCTCTCTCTCACTCTCTGCTGTAAAATCAAACTACCATTTTGACAACAACATATCTTCCATTTTTGGCCAAAAAAAAAGTCTGTTTTGATATGTGAAAGCTAACCGTTAGTGTCATGTCTTTCATTATTTCCAACTGAACACACTTGGACAACAACTGTATTCAAATGCCCAGTTACACACAGATTTCAACCATTTCTTTCAAATTTAGATACTATGAAAAAGTTTGGATTCATGCCCCGTGCCGACAATATTTAATTTTTTTTATTTTTTTTTTAATTTGTGCCATAGTTTCTTATTCCTGCCAAACATATTTTGAGATGCAT
Organism: Onchidella celtica; assembly: GCA_963931925.1. Lineage (NCBI taxonomy): Eukaryota > Metazoa > Mollusca > Gastropoda > Systellommatophora > Onchidiidae > Onchidella > Onchidella celtica. The sequence goes on from OZ007572.1 coordinate 8,246,671, forward strand.
TTTCATTGCCGGTAGGATAGAAAATGTCTTGTAAGATGCTTGTTATTCTGGTATCAAACAAAATTAATGTTTGATATCCACTTCAGCTTTGCCAAAGCCTTAGAATTCATTGTGTAATTTTCATGAAATATGCAGACTCCGATATGAACAGGATATTAATTCCATACTCATTAAGGTTCCTTAATTCATTTACAAGAAGGACCCTCTGGTTAAAAAATCATCTTCCGCTCAGCCAGTGGAAAGGACGCCGCTTCCAGCATTACTAGGGTAGAGAACTCTTTTAAATCATCATGACGAAATCTGCAAGCCTGGATGGGTTGCGTCCCTTGAGAAGTAGCAACGCTGGAGAATAAGACAGGAGGCGCTGTGAAATGACACGGGAAGAGAGAAAAGAGGGTAACTTTTTAAACTCCAAACTTATCTATTTCATTACTTTGTAAGTCCTTCGCAAAACCAGTGCATGGATTCTGATACAAAGTGGTCTAGTCCAGTGGTCCCCAAGCCCCGGGCCCCGGACCGGTACCGATCCGTGGATCAATATGTACCGGACCGAACAAGAAACATTTAATTATTTCCATTTTATCTACTATCTAAGTTTAACTATTTTTCATTTTCCTTTTATTTTCCAGGTTACATCTCGGTCACTTCAGCGCTGAAATTTAACCCATATATTAGCCAAAAATGAATATGAAACAGACGGCATTAGAAAGTTTCCTTGCGCAAAGGAAAAGGCCCAGTGAAGATGCACAAGAAGAGCCTTCAACATCAAAGAAACAGAAAGCTTTTAACAGACAATACCACGAGTCCTATTTGAAATATGGATTTATCGCGATAGGCGATCCCCCCCCCCGCCCCCCCCCCCTCAGTGGGCAGCGGTAAAATTATCAAATGTTGATCGGTCCGCGGCGATAAAAAGGTTGGGGACCACTGGTCTAGTCCACAGCATCCGCTCCGCTATTTTACGGAAAAATGACAAAATAATTCACTCTTTGCCTCTATAGCGGTGAGGAGCAGAAGGGAACGGATGCTGTGGACAAGTTTACAGAAGCAAAGAATGTTTTACTTTTTCATCCGTCATTTTCCGTAAAATAGCGGAGCGGATGCTGTGGACAAGACTGCACTGTGACAACGACGTGCCTGTTCCAATTGTAACTGGGTGCAATGACACAAAGGAAAATTTCCGAAATGGAATTAAAGTAGTATACAGATACAAATATGAGGAATAACCTATAACGCTGAAGGCTGCGAGGTTTGACGTACGTGTAATCTATTTTTTAATATCAGAGGGAATCCATTGGTTTCGGAAGGGCTGAACAGTAAAAGCACTGGCTGTAGGGATGGCAAACGCTTTTCTGTTATTAGACAGTATTGAATTAAGTCTACCCTGAGATAATTTGAAAATCTACTCAATTGTTGAGTTACTTCCCCTGCCATTCCAGCCAATAGACACAGTCATCCAGCTTTTCACTTTGTTCTCTTTGAGCACAGCCTCAATCTCTTGCCTCTCTCTCTCTATCTCTCTCTCTTTCTCTCTCTCGTTCTCTCTCTCTCTCTCTCTCTCTCTCTTACCTGTCTGTACCAGAGATGTTAGTGTAAGATATCTCGGGTCTGTACCCTCCCAGTCGCTTTCTCTCTTTCCCTCTTTCTGTCTATCTGTCAGTCTCTGTCTCTGTCTGACTTTCTGTCTCTCTGTCTATACTCTACTTGTCTGTTTACACTGTGTGCCTCTCTCCCTGTTTGTCTCTCTGTCTGTCTATCCAACACTCAGTGTCTGTCTCTGCCTCTCTGTTTGTCTCGCTGTCTGTCTGTCTCTCTCTCTCTCCCCACCCCCTTCTGTATAACTTCTATGACCATCAGAAAGACCACGTATCAGCCCAGCTGTACCAAGATAACGGGGTTCAAGGATTTTTATTTGGCTTATAACTATTGGTGCACCTAGAGACGTGGACGGCATCTGGATAGACCCAGGCAGCAACAGTGGGGACTCCAATGTGTAGGATTAACGTCGTTTGCAGGTAAAAATGACGTCATTCGCACCTAGATCAGCTGGTTATGACATCAGCACGACGTTTTGATACAGGACCCCCACTTCCCCTCCCCCCCCCCCCCCACCCCTTCGATAACCCTACCAACCTTACGGAATTTCCATAGAAATGTAGGTCGATTTGGCATTGGGATGCAGAAGTTGACTGCCAGTGGCTGGGTAACATTGACTGTTCTTGCTTTGTTATATCCAAAGAATAATGTCTGTCCCCCAAGTCTTTTTTGCGCTAGGTGGTCAGTATCTTAAAGCCTTTTGAGACTCCAGATTCAGAAAGCTCCTCCCAATAATTATACTCTTAACAAAATTACAGCCTTAGTTAATTATTCTTTCAGATTTTCCTTTTTGTTTCCCTCCTGATTTTTTTTGGGGGGGGGGGGGGATTGAAAGGGTAGGGGGCAGGGGGATAGGGACTCGATAAGATTTAAAGTTGAGGATCAGAACGGGGTTAGGGACAGGACTGGTATGTATAGGTATACTCCCTAGCTCAAAACGCCTGGTGTACACAAGTACACGTAAAACAGCCACGAATAGCCAGGAAAACATTACTATTTCATTTCAATGACAATGAAAACTTTTACAAACAGGGATCCTTCTACTAACTGTAGTTACTATAGGCTACCAGAGCTAGTTTCAACACCCTTTAACTTTTTTCATTTACATGTAACTCCCTGTCTTGTGTGTGGCAGGTAAAGGGGACTGCACCCACGATAACCAAGACTGGCAGGAATGATAATAACAGTATTATAAGCAGTTGTTTCCCTTGGCACGTCTCTAACTTTCCCGGACAGCAGAAATTTGCAAGAAGTACAATGGATTTTTTACCAACTATGGTATTGTCACCTGCTGTTCATTAGTAGTGTTTCTTATTATACTTGAATACACTGTATCGCAAATCCTCCGGCTAAGATAAAAATAAAGCAGGCACAGGATTTTTCAGATGAATGAAATATGGGAGAAAATATCAAACTGGTGAAGCTGAATAAAAGGATCTAGCAATGATGGAATAAACAGTTTCAACCACACAAGCACAGAGAAAGAGAGAGAGAGGGGGGAGAGGGAGAGAGAGAGAGAGAGAGAAAGAGAAAGGGAGGCAAAGAGAGAGAAAGGCAAGGAAAGAGAATGGGGGGGGGGGCAGAAAAAAAAAGACAGACAGGCCGAAAGAAATAAAAGGAAGAGAGAGGCGAGCGAGCGAGCGAGCGAGCGAGAGAGAGAGAGAGAGAGAGAGAGAAAGGAAGAGACGGAGACAGAGAGAAAGAGGCAGGTAAAGAGATTGAGGGAGAGAGAGAGACAGAGAAACGATTCAGACAGACAGCAAGAGATTCATAAAGGAAGAGATGGGAGAGATGTAGAAAGAGAGAGATGTGGGCTTGCTGCAGGGTTTAGAACTAACTTGAAATGCAGGAGGCATTTGAACTATGCCTACATTAGCAAGAAATAACAATAAACCAATACAAGAATACGAATTTTAGAATAAAATAAAATAAATAAAATGTAAAAAACTGAAATTAAATTAAAAAAATTAAGGACAAGAAAAAGAAAAACGAAATAAAATGAACGGAAAAAAAAAGAGTCAAAATAAACTATAGTTTTCTCCTGCCAGGATAGGAAAGTAGGGCTTAGCGAAATGCGTTTATTTATTTATTTGTCTATTTATTTATTAATATTGGTTTTACTACCTTTCAGTGGAGAAAGAAAATAAATGTATTATAGTGCCTAAAGCCCAAGATGTGTGTATTAACATCATCATTTGTTGTCTGAATCATTGGTTCTGCTGTTATTTGGACACAAAATTCTCGTGACAAACTACTGCATTATTGGATTAGGAACAGGCCGAATCATTGAAATTACCCATTTCATATCATTAATAAATTTATCCTGCATACATTTATATGTGCATTGCTGACGAAAATAAAACACCGTAGGGTTGAATCACGAAATTAAAAAAAAAATTATTTTGTTTAGTTTGTACTTTAAAAAAAAAAAAAAAATCTTGGCAGAGCAAGACCACAGTCAGTCACAGGAGGAAAAGAACCCCCGACATGCAAATGTTTCGGTGTTTGACTTCCTTTCACTCTGTGAGGTCCCGGCCAGTTCCACGTCAGTAATCCGAATCACTTACATTATTAACCAACTAGACTTCCTTTCTGAAGTCTGAAGGTTAGATATAATGCTCAGTAAGAATTGATATCACCTTATCAATAAGAACACTCAAGATCCCGTGCCGCCAAGTAATTGTGAATAACTCCAAAAAGCCTCTTCTTCAGCCACAAATATGACGCCTCTATAGTAAATCCCAATGCATGACAACAATGCAGACTATTTAAGTCTATTACATTCGTGTTGCTCAGAAAACAACCTCGGTGGCACGGAGGGCTTGATCTCAAGATGGTCCACATAAAAAGGAGGAAATGCCATATCCCGCCTCTGTTCCATATGTTTTGTTACAGAAACCATTCACCAGAACAAGCCTTGAAAGGACTTTCAACCTACAAGACTTAATTGCACCATCATAGAAATATTAAATTTCTACAGGCCTATCATTAAAAGCCGTGTAGCTTTTGTGTCCCTATAGCGTTTCCATAATATAATTTCTAGGGGAACATGTGGTAACATAATTTACTTTCAGCTAGTTGACAGTGGGAATAGTCTAATAACTTTATATTCTCCAGAAATATTTGCCAAATATTATGTTCTGCTGTATGAAGGCAGACCACCCGCGCGCCACAAGTTATTCGCTTTTCATGCTTAAAATTAATTTCTCAGCTATTAAAGGAATTTAATTCAAATCCAGCAGAGTATATCGCCTAATTTGGGCCTTGCGTTAGAATCAACGCCATCCGCAGTGCTCTCTTCTTTACGCTGTGTTTTTTGGTTAACACCCTAATCTTCTACGGCCGAACGAACTTTCTCGAGGGCTTCCATTCACGTTGTCATTCATTCTCTGCTCGTGTCGATCTATTCAAATTTTGCCTTTCACCTCTCACACAAGCTAACCTGTAAGGCATTGAGACGGCCCGTCTTTACAACCAAAGAATAAAATCATCCCACCCTTGGTGGGTTTTTTTTTTCTTTGCTTGCTTGCCTTTTGTATGCGTTACATCTCCCTGCTGAGCGCGTCTGCATGTCCGCAAATAGAGAAGGCCACCGGAGAAGCGTAGAACGAAATCCGCAAAATATACAATATTAAAATGTAACGCAATGCATTATCAGTTTTTTTGCCTCTTCCACAAGGTACCATCGGCAGCGTAGTTTCCTCTCGTACCCCCCGGCAGTTCCCGCGGGCTCTTCAAACTCCTTCATGCCTTTCGCACGGGCGGTCTGATAGTTCACGCATTTACGTTGAAATGAGCAGCTGGCAAAGGATAGATCTTAGCAATACGCAAACCTTTCTTTTCCAGTTCTTAAGTTTGAATTTATTCAAGTTCCGTGGTCTGTCTTTGAACTTGAAAATTTCTCTTCAATAAAATAAATTTCAATTATTTAAAAATAACAAATTTCATTGAGATATTGAATTCAGTCGACCGTGTATTTATTGACATAATATGTGATTACGATGTTCCTGCCTTCAGGGTGAATAGATTCGATTTTAGCGTCATTTCTGACAGAAGTACTTTTCCACTTTTCCTTTTGCCATCGTAGAAGAATGGTTTTTTTTTTTATAGTCTTTACTGGTGATTTCATAATCCATGGCAAAGAGATAAAAGCTGTGAACCCAGTTAAATTCGATTTTAAAAAAGCAAAAAAACTTGCTGACCTTGAATTATCGTGAGAACAAATAGTGGTGATAATAATGAACAGAAATAATTTCTCGAGATATTCTGGTTTAATACAATTAGAGGTTTAGAGAAACCACCAACAATGTACTGATAAATAAATATCATGGATTTCTTTAATCACGAATGTCAGATTACAGTTTCCAGAATAAGCGAGGCACATTCTTTAATCCTTTAATCAGCTGAACACAGAGAAATGTCAGAGATACATGTATAAAGTAAGCCGCTAGATTTCAGGAAAAATTCAAAGAGTGATAAAATTGACCCCCTTGGCCCTAGACTAGGGAACGCCGCAAATTATTTCCTTCGCAAAGATAAAGAACACTTATTTGTTATAAAAGTTGAGGATTTTTTGAAATCAGAATAAAGCTTTTGCTTTGGCAGATAGTGATAGCAGTGTACAGTGAGAGAGGTGGTTGTTTACGGAGACCTAGACATTGCCGGGTCACAGTAAAAGACCGTAAAAATAAATTTATGTCAAATTCAGTTCTTGGCATCATTCTATAAACATGAAATATACTCTATCCTCATATTGTAACTAAGTTATAATTTTATACCACCAATTTGGAAATAAACAAAATGTAACGCTTCGTCCAATGCAAGTTGATTCGCGATTGAAGAAATGTTTATTTTTTTTTTTTGGCACTTCAAGTGTTTTCCACGTGGACCTGTGTTCTAATTACAAAGTCAAACAGAGAAACTACTGATTTTTGGGTTCACTGTTCAGGTATTATTATTATAGCTCACTGCGTAAAGCACAACCCCCCCCCCCCCTAACAACAGCCTTTTTCTACAACTCTGCAGCATAGGCCCATCGATAACAAGACAGTTTCAACAGTTCGAAGAAAGGAAGGAAAAATGAGGAAACAAGAGGGGAGAAGGGGAAAAAGAACCATAATTAATCCTCTCATGTTCAGACAAAAACTGCCACATCCGAAACTTCTGAAACAATACCAAACTGAATAGATCTCAAATTATGATATAAATTTCAAAGTATAAATATCAGGAAACATCAGCTGAACTGCTAAATTAGAGACGATTGAAAAAGACACACACACCCAAAAACAGACATTCGGCATTATGTCACGTGTTTCAAATCTTCTGCAGTCTACAATCATGTCAGTCATGGCCAGATCAGGAGGCCAGTGACCTGTATGAAAGATACCATGAGTTCAAGTTCCCCGGCAGTGCTAAGAAAAAATCTCAAGCTTTGTAATTATTTACTGAGTATGAACTGAGACCCACTGGTTTCAAATGATTAGTAAATTATACCCCAATTTTAAAGCTAAATCTGAGTGAAGCATTGTTCTTTGAAATCATTTTGTATAATTATATGTGTACTTTGTGGTGACTGAAACTAAAACAGGTTAACATTTTGAAAAAACTGCCTACACATGAGTAAATATTGTTTTTAACATGTACTTCACAGTATCTATATAACATTTTTGAAACAAAATGTGTATGTAACAATAAAAGTGTATGTGTACATTTTATTTATATGTGTCTCTCGAACATTTGAAGTTTATCGTATTTGCATTAAGCAAGTTTGGCCACCCTTACTATACAGCTTCGACTGCAGCGCCGTGCTTCAGACTTCCAGTTTTCCCTTTCTTGCCCATACGTGTATATTATTATCATGTTTCAAAATGTGACTCACTAACTGGGCATTACAAAGTTAAAACATTTCTTTTCAAACGTATGCACTGTACAGACATAAATTGTGATGTTTTGATAATTCACTGGAGTTATTATAATAAATAATACTACATTGTTTTGTCAGCACTAAAACCCCGTAGATTGGCAGTCACAAGAGTTCTGTGTCCCCTGTAACAAAGGACAGCAAAGAGATGGGAGTCTCACAGGTAAAGATAATTGAATGTCATTCGGCGATATCTCCAAGATTTACAACAGAAATAAACCATTCGCTCACAATAGATCAGAGGGCAATGGTTGAATGGTAAACCTTGAGTCATCCAACCAACAACATTGGAACAAAAGATAAACACACGGTAATTATCTTGCAGTAAAACGACAACCCGATAGCTTGAAGATTAAAGTCTCAAGTCCAGTTTTGGTTGAAACCGTATTATCTCCAGGTTACGGTAAATCATACCGTTGGGATTAAAGCATACCAGTGAGATAATAAATAAAATATCTGTAAATAAAAAAAAAGTCCCCGCCCAAAATTATGAGTTCTTCGCTCAGTTTTTAACTGGATACATTATGATGCTTTCAGGAACAACGGAGTGGTATCAAAATTCAGACTTTAAAAATGAACATTTCTCATTTTAGGTATCATAGGGTAGCCACACAAAGGCCACCGAATTCGGCCACCGAGCCGCTAGGCGCTTTAGGTGAGAAGAATTGCACTATATAATTTCAACAACTGCACATAGAGCCCACCTAGATTCGGTCCGTTTATGTAGTGCAATTCTCGTTCTGCCCCGGGCATGTTAGTCCACCTAGGTGGATACTTTGATAGAAAATGCGCAGCTCGGCGATTAAGAAAAAAGGCGAAGGTTTCCTCTACACTAAGTACAGTTATGGCTGACGGTACATGCTGCAGTCAAGTCCGTTTTGTCTCGGCTTTGGCCTGAGATCTGGATTGTAGAGTTAAACGGGGACTCGCCCAATGACGAAACTGTATCAAGTCAATCTCAGTAGTTCGGCCCCGACAACACTGTCTTGCGTATCCTGACGGTAAGAGAGACCTAGCGCAATGAGTCAAAACTAACCCAAGACAAAATTGACCCCCAACCTACCGAAGATGCCGCTTGTTTCTAAAAATGTACTTAATTTTTAAACTTAGTTTATTATATTATGTGAGTTGGCATTGGTTGTAGTCTGATCTGTATTATGGAGCTTTGCAAAAGTGATTTTCAGCACTCCAAGTACCTACAGTAAATTGCCTAGATCTCTTCCAAGCAGAACATGTCTTGCGATTTGGATATTGCTGTGATAATATCTTGCTTATGCTTTTAATTGTTTTGTTTTTTTATGCAAACAAGGCACACAGATCTGATTAAAACAACGACTTCGATTTGCAGTACCTGTCTGGCTGTTAGCCCCGCTCTCACCATCTCTCTGGCTGTTAGTCCCGCTCTCACCATCTATCTATCTATCTATCTATCTATCTATCTATCTATCTATCTATCTATCTATCTATCTATCTATCTATCTATCTATCTATCTATCTATCTATCTATCTATCTGTCTGTCTATCTGTCTGTCTATCTATCTATCTATCTATCTATCTATCTATCTGTCTGTCTATCTATCTATCTATCTATCTATCTATCTATCTAACTATCTATCTATCTATCTATCTATCTGTCTATCTATCTGTCTATCTATCTGTCTGTCTGTCTGTCTGTCTGTCTGTCTGTCTGTCTGTCTGTCTGTCTGTCTGTCTATCTATCTGTCTGTCTGTCTATCTATCTATCTGTCTATCTGCCTACCTATCTAGCTATCTCTCTATCTGTCTCTGTCTGTCTGTCTATCTATCTCTCTATCTCTCTATCGACCCTACAGTTTTTCACAATTCCTTCAATTTTCTATTTTCTTTCTTTAATTGTCCTTCCCATACCACCGCCTCCCCCCTCCCCACCCCGGTCCCATTTCACGGTATTCTGTCGCCCATGCGTTTTCCTCCCACACATGTGGAACTGTTACGTCCCACTTTCAACTGTCGGTTTCTGTTCTGACCCCAGGCAATTCTCGTTAACTTGTTTCCTAAATTCCCTGTACTTTTTCTCAGTTTTCTGGCTTTTCCCTCTGCCTCCTCCTTCTCTCTCTCACTCACTGACTCTCGTCATTTCCGAACTCTTATGTTTTTCACCCCCTCCTACCGTACTCTTTTATTTCTCTCTCTCTCTCTCTCTCTCTCTCTCCTTTCTCTTCCTCCCGTCCCTCTCCCTTTCTCTGTCTCCTTCTCTGTATGCTCTGCCCTTCTCTGTCTCTCTCATCCCTTTTACCCCTCGTTCTTCTCTCTCTCCTATTATATTCTCTTCTTCCCTCTCATTCATCTCTTTCCTTTTCTCTCTCTCCTCTCTCTCTCTCTCTGTCGCTCACTCTTTCTCTCTCGTCTCACTTTTTCTCTCCAGAGGTTTTTGCGGTCTAGTTCACTCGTTTTACTTCTCTTTTCTCCTGTGCCCCCTACATTTACTTCCTGTTCACGTTTCTCAATCTCTCTGTCGTCTTTTCTCTTTGACCGTTCCTTCCATCCCTCTGTTCTGACTCTTACAGCTTCTCCTAATTATAATTGTGATGTACAAGGAAAATAGTTTGTACAGTAACAGTTCATCATCATCATCATCATCATTGCCTTTCTCACCCTGGATCAGGGTATAGGCCACCAACAAACACTTTCCATCCCTCTCTATCATGGGCCAGCCTCTTTACATTATTCCAAGTCTTTCCGCTTCGTTGCACATCATTTTACAGTTACTGTTTTGAAAAAGTGGAGGGGAGCATTTGTTTAAAATAGTTATCTATACTATATATATTTGTGGACTTGAGATTTTTCGTTGCAAAAGGCTTCTGAACCACTCAACACTTAGACTTCAAATTTTATATGGTGCATCAGAGTGGATGTAAGAGTGCACAGTTTTTAATAGAAGTCTCAAATCGGTGTAGTTTTTTTTATTGGAAATTTATTGTTTCGCCATGATTTAGATCTATTTCGAGTCATGGTTCGCCATTTTAAGGTTTCGTTATCACTTCCTGCGATGTGTTCACTATCAAACACACTAACCCGTGCGCAAATCATGCTGTTGTACGGGATGCGCAGTGTGTCAACTCACAAGGGCAGAGCAGTAAGACTTATTTAAACACAAACAAACAAAAATAAAATAAACAAATAGGAACAGGCCAGACGAAGCAGGTCCATAATAACCACCCAGAACTGAAACCAATATTCAAACCCATTTATCCCGGGCAGGGCCGGGGACCTCAGCTAGTTTTTCACTACACAATCACACTGGTCATTTTCTGAAAGTGGTTGAAATTTTATCTGTAAGGTTTTGGGATGTTGGGGGTTTAAACTCGGAATTTATAAAAGTATTCGGACGCTTCATTGTACCGGTCTAACCCTAGTCTCAATCCTGTAAATAATGGCATTAATAGAGGTGGATCATAGCGTAACTATTACTGACTATTGATTTTTTATTTTATTTTCAGAAATTATAATAATGAAAGATAAGGAAAGAGCGAAGAGGTTAGGGAGGAAAACAAATAAGAGACATGGGACGGGGAAATGGGGAGAGAGAGATTGAGAGAGAAGGAGAGAAAGAGAGAGAGATTGAGAGAGAGAGAGAGAGATTGAGAGAGAAGGAGAGAAAGAGAGAGAGAGAGAGAGAGAGAGAGAGAGAGAGATTGAGAGAGAAGGAGAGAAAGAGAGAGAGAGAGAGAGAGATTGAGAGAGAAGGAGAGAAAGAGAGAGCGAGAGAGAGAGAGAGAGAGATTGAGAGAGAAGGAGAGAAAGAGAGAGAGAGAGAGAGAGAGATTGAGAGAGAAGGAGAGAAAGAGAGAGACTGGCAAAGAGGTTCATTTAGAGGTGGACAAGACAGACAGGCCGACACACACACACACACACAAGAGACATACAAACAAACAAACAGACAGACAGTCACACAGATCTGCTGACGGACACACAGGCAGATAGGGAGACAAACAGACAGAGTGGGAGATGAAACTCTCTTTGGAAACACACGAAAGCAAACCAAAGAAAAAAAAAAGGTTGCGTAGGGGAATGAGATTAAATGGTCTGTGAACTGGATGGCGGGAAAAGGTCAAACCAACTATATAAAGTTTGAGGAGGGTTAGTCAATGATAATTAGAAAAGACGTTAAAAAGAAAATTAAACACAGAGATAGGACTGTGAAAGTGTAATGAATAGAATTATTATGTACTTCAATGTGCTTAACCCAGTAACGCCCAGTCTACCATATTTGAAATAATTATGTCACATAGAACCAAAACGCTCTGTATTTGATACACTTACCCTTCTTATCTTTTTAGCATATAATATGCTTTTTCCTATTACATGTCTATACTTTTGCAATAATCTGACTATTTCACAAGTTTTGGGACTGGCAATTTTCGTCTGGACAGTTAGGGGGTTAAAGAAAGCTTTGAGCTGTGTTTGGCTCTTCATTTAAGGAGGTTTCACTGCCCTCGGCATTTTACACCTCACTTTCTCTTGCTTTGATTTTTCTTGTTGTGGTAGAGATTAGTTGTTTTTTGTTGTTGTTGTTTTTAGAATTTTGCTCGGCCAGAGGCCTACGATCCGGAACACAAACATTGATAAGTATATATGAATTGTTTTTTTTTTTATTTTTTAAACTTTTTCTAGTTTTAATCATGACATTGGCCAAATTGCAAGCCAAGCGATGTACCATTTAACACGACGTGCTGAAGCTGTGGTAGCCTGATGTCCAGCATTCACGGCGGTAGTGAGGAAAACTGGGGGGAGACGGTTGTTAGTGTTGGTCAAAGTTACATTTGCGCGACAGTGCTTTGAAAGCGAAGACAAAGATGTCGCGCAAATGATCCCAGTGCACAGTGGACAGTGATGTGCACTCCAGGGCAAAGTATGCAGGTCTCCTTCAGAGTTCTGATGCCCTCAGACGCCGTAATAAGCCCCTGAATTTCTGCTGATAAAGGATTTTTCTTCTCTCAGACAGCAGTGCTTCAAGCAACCTACCAGTAACAGTTGAAAGGCGTCAGTTCCTAACTTAAGTTAATCAATTTTTATTACAACACCATCTCTTCTTTTTAATCCTATTCATTTTCATGTTTCAGATCGTTGGTGGTCGACAGTAACAAGGCTACATGTTCAGCCTTGACTATTCAATACAGTAAAACCCCAAAACGGATGAAAAAATCTGAAACTTTGTGGATTGCTGCATCAAGTTTGAAAATGAATTATGTGGACACACACGTCATAGACTTTGGACAAAATTCAGTATTTGGTATTATTTTACTTGCTTTTTTTTTTTTTAGTACCCCCCCCCCCCTCCCTCCCCCCCCCCCTCATTTTTTGTCGAGTAGAACGAAAAATAATGACCAGAAATTTCATTCTTCGCCTTTTTTGATACCATAATGGAGCTAGAGAGTGAACATAAAGGCATCTGGTTATTATAATTCTCCATCACAAAAACAACTTCACAATTACCTGAACTGGAAACAAATGGCTTTCATTAGAATCGTAATTAGCTGCATCAATTGAAAATGATGACCACTGTATGCGATAGAAAGTTGTGGAAACAGCATTACAAGTCATTTTTATCAGTTTTGTGATGCTGTACTGTGCATTATCTATTGGAAAATATAAATATTTTTCTGACTTATCGAAATTCAAAGCTCAAATAACTATACGGTAAAGGAGCAAATCAACACCATTTTAGTTCTATTTGCCGACAGCATCACTGTCGTTTTCCGTCCCTCGTCCTATTGGAAATTATCATTATCATCGCAGTAGCACGCGTCAACTCTATTTCTATCGTCATGACAATCATCACTATCACACTGATGTTGATATCAGACTAGGTTTGATAAATGGACAGACAGACAGACTGATAGAGAGACAGACAGACGGACGGAGTCGCAGACAGACAGCCAATTAGATAGATAGATAGATAGATAGATAGATAGATAGATAGATAGATAGATAGATAGATAGATAGATAGATAGATAGATAGATAGATAGATAGATAGATAGATAGATAGATAGATAGATAGATAGATAGATAGATAGATAGATAGATAGATAGATAGATAGATAGATGGATAGATAGATTGATAGATCACCACCGCTGAACCTTCAAATAGACATGAATAATCATTGTGTATTTGTAAGTTCAGACGCTACACCAACGGTTGCATCTGGCTGTGCATCAGGCTATTCTTCCACTGCTAAGCGAGGACGCTGAAAGATCGAAATAGGACGAAAGACAGAAAGGAACATGGAGTGCAGAAAGAAGGAAAATGCCAGTCTAAATTTGGAACAATGGACATATCCAGAAGTCATGGAAATACAAATACTTCATCTAAACAATGTCTGTCGGGCTTGCAAAATGCTGAATAGAAAGTCAGAGAGACAGAGATCGTAACTGCAGCGTTATGCCATAGCTCTGGCTTAGAGACGGCAAAAAATAGAAACGGGGTATGCTTGATTTACGCCTGTGTTGCCAAATGCGTCCCTATCTTGTTTAAGTTCGCCTTCTTGCGCTATTAGTGCTACAAACAATGTGGATCCCAAATGTAGTTCGTGGTTTTGCCAACAGCATATTCGTGCATTCGATGCAAGACATACAGACTCACGCACGCACAATTCCCACACAACAGAGAACTGGGTCCTCCTTTTTTCATTTCTTCTTTCCCATTGTCTTCTTTTTCTGTTGTTCTTTGATATCCCAGGAGTAAAAATAAACTGCTGGTGTGAAGGGGCAACCGGCGGAGCATTGAAAATCTGAGCACCAGTGGCTCTTGGCTGTGGGGCAAGATAGCACGGAGTGTTGCACTATGCCAAACACGCAAACAAGCAAATAGCCAGTTGAACACACCAAAGTTACACATTATTGTACTTTGGTGACGTGTCTGGAAGAAAAAATAGCGGGAGCATAAAGGAGGGCAAGAACGACAGATGGAGAGAAAGAGAGTGAAACAGAGATATAAAAAGATAAATAAATAAAACGGGAAGGAAGAGAGTTCAAATATGGAGAAACGCCACAGGAGGCCAAGGAAATGGAAGAGACAGAAAGAATCGTGAAGGACAGATTTAGATAGTGTTTATGACGTGTGTGTATTTGTGAGGAGGGGGTGGGGGGGGGGTGTTGAAAGTGTTTGCATGTGAGAAGAGAGGAGAGACAAGAGGTAGATTTAGACACACACACACAAAGTGAGATATCAGAATCGCTGCGATGAAGATTTCACACTAGCTGATTAGACATAGCATCTGAGACGGCAAAAAGTATTTTTTCTATTCTTCTTCTTGAAACATCACTGCAATTTAAAATGTCCTAACATACTAAATAAATAATAATAATAATAATAATATATTGCATTTATATAGCGCCCAACCCCGTCGATGACAAGCTCTGGGCGCTTTAACAAACTCTTACACACACACACACACACGCATACACAAAAGAAATTCAAAAATATTTACTATTGTTGCTGCCGAAAAACACCTAGCCTAGTTTGTCTGAAAGAAATGGGTCTTCAGATGGCGTTTGAAAGAACCAATGTCATTAATTTCCCTGGTTGTCTTTGGAAGAGTGTTCCAGATGGTAGGGCCAAGAAATGCAAAGGACTTTTCTCCTACAGTGGACAGATTCATTTTAGGTACTTTCAATTTTGTAGTGTCAGATGACGATCTTAGTTGAAGAGATGGAACATAGTAATCAGTTAAATCAACTAGGTACGATGGAGCAGTATTATGGACACATTTGATTAATTCTTTACTGCCAAGGTATGTCATTGCCTTTTCATTAAATCCTGAAACTTAGAAAACACATTTAAAATAGTCAAATAAATGCAAAATCATAAATAGTTATCATGAAATATAACTGGCTATTGTTAGGGAACAGCAGAGAGAAAATACTTAGCTGTGTTAACTGTTTTTCTACAGTTTACTTTGTAAGATACTGACAGTCGCCTGGCTATTATAGCCTTTATAACTAGCTGAGATTGCCAGCTTTGCCAAGGATAATTTTGTTTATGAATGTTGTTACAGGTACGTACGTTCCCCAAGTTTTTCTGTGCTAGGGGTAAGCATTTCAAAGCCTTTTGTGACTCCAGAGCTGGAGAGCTCCTCCCGAAATTACTCCCAACAACAGTCTTAATTAATTATTCTTTCAGATTTTCTTTTTGTTTTCCTCCTTTTTTTTTTTTGGTTGAAAAGGTAAGGTGCAGGATTAGGGATTCGATAAGATTTAGGGTTGAGGATAAGGACGGGGTCAGGGGTAGGCACGAATACGTACGCGCCCCTAGCGCAAAACGCTTAGGGTGCGTACGTAAAAGTAAAAAACTGCCTTTATTTATTCATTTCAGTTCTAGCGATTATCTAGTGGGTCTGTTTCACCTGGCCCGTTTCTGTAGATTTATTATTCTTTATTCGTTTGTTTTCGGGCAAAAGCGGTGGTGGTGGTGGTGGTGGTGGTGGTGGTGGTGGTGGTGGTAGTGATTAGTGTGGTTTGTTTTTGTTTTTTTAATTTGGCCCTGGCAGTCGGCCTTGTTACGTTTGCCCTTGCCAAGAGCAACATGCACACACGGGTCTTCCTGAGCTTTTCGTCCTCATCCGAGAAGACTAGGTACTCGATCCTACTTACCACAGGGTCAGGGAGAGGAAATTCCCCCCCCCCCCCCCAAATTTCCAACATGCCTGTGCGGCGCCCACCGGGAATCGAACCCGGTAACTCCGGCATGAGAGGCGAACCCTTTGCCTCTAGACCAGCTCGTCCGCCAGGTAAACAGCTTTGAAAATGATCTCTTCACTTTAGACTCATTATAAACACTATATATTTGCATTACAAGGAAGACATAGCAGTAGTACCGTAACGTAGTTAGGCCTATACGTCGGGAGGTGGGGGGAGAGGGGTAGAGCAATTCTAATATTTAAGAGATATAATATATGTAACTCTGGCTTTGGGCAAAGGGTAAGAACACTTTGATAAGCTGTTCACAAATTAATACCTAAATAAAATAAAACAATAATGAAATATATATAAAAATAAGACCGAAGAAAAAAGGAAAATAAAGACAACCATGTGGATTCCTGTATCAAAAGACGTTGACAAAATTGCAAAGGACATGTTTATGAAAACAAAATACCACTAAAAAATTGGTACAGCTTTGCCCGCCTTCAGATGATAGGCAAACCACCACTGGTTTAAATACGCAAGAATTAACCATCTGAAGTTCCTCACGTGGGTGGTTGATAACGTGGGGCGTCATTTGTTGCTAGAGATTTGTGCACTTTGAAGATCAAGAGTCAGTCAAATGTATGTGTTGACAGGTGCGTAATAACAGTATTCGCCGTATGTCTATGTGGGCAAACAGGCTATACTGCGCAGTACAACATCACAGTGAAAGTTAAAAAGAAACCGATAATTTCAAAAATTGAAATATAATTTAACTGTTTTACCTGCAGCGTCGGTGTATTCGTGAATAATATATTTGTTTATTTGTATCTGGGTGGGATAGAAGACAAGACCTACTTCCCCTTCACCTTATTTTTTACGCATTTATACAATCTTACATGATTTGATGTTGTCACGAGTGGAGTGATTGCAATTAAGGGGATTGCTACAGAGCGGGTGTAGAGTAAGAAGGGCTCACGGCAGACAGGTAGGGAAAGACGTGAAAGGAAGAGAGTAAAATTAACGCACGAAGACAAGGAAGAAAAGCGTGCATGTTATGAGTGGTGGGGGGTCTGAATGAGGCGAAAGCGCTGTATTACTATCACTGCAAGTTAGAAGGTCCTACGGAACGGACGCTAGTAAGAGCCCAGTGGGCGGACATAAGGGGAGCAGTCGAGAGACCAGTGAGAGAGTTTTTCCAGTGATGACTGGTGCCGAGGTCGGGCCAAAGAGCGCCGCCTACGGTGATAGGCCAGCATAGGGCCGGAGGCCACACATAGGCCAGAAGTGAGGCTGTCAGTGCAGGACAGTAGAGGCACATAAAGTCGTGGCAGTCAGGCCACGGACAGGGACGTAGATATGAGCGTGAATGTGATAATGTACTATTGCCATGTTGAGGGGCTAGTGAACTAATAATGTACTATTGAAATGATAATGTCTATTGAAATGATAATGTGTTATTGCCCTGCCGAGGTGCTAGGGGAATGCTAAGGTGTATGACAATAGGAAGGGGATATTGAGAGACTGCGGTGCCAGTGAATTATTAATGTGCTATTAAGACCCTGAGGGGAGAGGCTGAGGCCGAAGTGCCTTTAGGAGTAACTACCGGGTTGTGGATATGAGGGAGAGTGTGTGTGAGAATAAGGCCGTTGTACGGCAGTTAATCCCAATAATATAATGTATGTAATTGCGCTATTACCTGTATAATTATGTTTAATAAATGTGTGAGTCTGATGGATTGTTCTTTTAAGTGTTAAACTTGTTTGTTCGTGATTGTTGTCCTGTCATAACTTATTACATCTCCCAGTCTGGGATTTGTGACACTGGGGGCTCGTCCGTTGTGACTCGTCCATTTTCGTAATATTTAGTTGTAGTTAGTAGGTATTTTTCAGTGGGCATTTGTTACTTTAGTTTTGTCCACGTAATACTTATCTTGGCGTAGGAATTTGTGTTGTCTTTGTTCGTGGGATGAATGGAAATTTCATGATGATATGATTTATGTATATTTATGAATATGTATTGATGCATGTATTGCCATAAATATGTACTAATGTGTACTTAAACTTTCAGAGAGACAGTGTGTGTGCGTGCAGCCTGAGGAGACAAGCAGCCAGAGCTCCGATTAAGGGGAGGACTTAAACTCATAAGGCTGAAAGTTAAGTGAAAATTTTGTACCCTGGATTGAGGGCTGTCTTTTCTTCTGTCTTTTTCCCTGTTTTTGCTGTTTTTGTCGTTATAGATTGTACGGGCGGTGGCGCGGGTTTGCTGTGGTGAGCGTAGTTTATCCTCTTCGGGAGGTGGGCTAATCTAGGAACTTCGTTCATCACAGTGAACAGTTCTATAGGGACCTGTATTTTTGTTTAGTTGTAGCGTCGATATCTTCTCTGTTCCGCAGGAAGACGTATTCTCTTGTCCCTCTTTCTACCTATCTGTAGATACGTTCTTTTTTTCTTCTTGTTCTTGTTCGTACCTTGTAGTGTAATCGGCGTAGTTAGGTTGCATTTTTTTCCATTATATTTTCTTTTTTAGGTCTTTGTCCTAGTCTGGTTCGTTGTTCCTCGACGTCCTTGTGGTCTTTCTACTGAATTTCCTTATTCTTGTCTTTTCTACTCTTTTTTATTATTAATAGGGCAATACATTTTATAAATATAGAATTAGTTAGGAAGTACGCAAATTTCTGAATTGTATTTGAGACAATTGGGTATTGTTATATCTGGTGTGATCTCAGGTCTCTGGTCGTGTCGTTAGTGATCATACCGACAGGTTAGCCGTTTTCATAATACATACCATAACCATAAATCTGTGAAATGGCGGAACTCCAACAATTAATGAAGTTGGGTAAGGAACTTGGCCTTGAGGGAGAAGAGCTACGCGGCTGGATTAAAGAACAGCAGGCGGATTTGCGCGATGAGCGTGCTAAGGATAGAGAGCGAGAAAAAGAGGCTCAAGAACGACAGAGAGAAGAGGATAGAGAGGTTAAGGCTCAGCAACAGGAAAGAGAGGCTAAGGAACGGGAGCAGGAGAGGAAGTTAAAGTTAAGGGAGATAGAAGCTCAAGAACGGGAGATAAAGTTAAAGGAGATAGAGGCGCAAGTAAAGATCGCCGAGTTGGAAATCAAAAAGAACGCGCCAACAGAAACAGTTGAGCGGCAGGTACACAATAAAGGTGGCGTTAGGATTAAGCTCCCTACGTTCGACGACCGGAAGGACGACATAGACGCCTTCCTTTACAGGTTCGAACTGAACGCACAATTGCAATGGGGGGAAAATAAGGAATTATGGTCCACGTACCTGGCGTCTCTATTGCAGGGGCGAGCGTTAACCTACTTTAAAGAGCTACAGCGCGAAGACGTGCAAGATTACGATAAGCTGAAGGCTTTGCTGCTTCGCCGATTTGCGCGTACCGAGGAATATTTCCGGGAGCAGTTTAGGCGAGCACGTGCGGATACCAGGGAGGACTTTGCTGCCTTCGTCGCGAGACTAACGGAATATTTCGCGAACTGGGTAGACTTGGCGCATGTGGGCGCGGATTTTGCTAAACTGAAAGACCTAATGATCCGTGACCAGCTGTACGCGTCGTGCCATAAAGATCTGGTGGCCTTCCTGAAAGAAAACGAACCCGCGACGGTGCAGGAGGCGTCTAAGTTGGCGGAAGCATACCGTACGGCACATCCGTCCAAACCAGTCGCCAGGGCGTACGTCCAAGATGCTGGGTACGTCGCCGTGGTTGAGGGGTCGCCGGCAGGACTTAACGACAGGTCGCGTCACCGTGGTGCCTATAGTGGGCAAGCCCAGGGGCAGCGTAGGGGCTATCACCAATCACCTGCATATGGATCCGGTAAGTTTGACCGAGCAGGAGGGCTAGGTCGCGGTAATGGCCGGGGGCGATTTGTCACCTTTGCCGATGACCGACGGCATAGGGACTTTAGTTCCGGTCGCGATGGGTCACGGGCACCCAGGCCTAGTGCAGCACAGGGAGCGGAGTGTTGGACTTGCGGACGCGTGGGTCACTTTTCACGCGAGTGTAGGGCCGCGAAGTGTTGGAACTGCGGAAGAGCAGATCACATCAGCGTGAACTGCCCTGCAGGTAGGATAGCGGCGAACGTGGACAGTGGCTCCAGTCCATGTTCCCCTAATAAATTTCATCATGCGGCTGCGTGTGTTACATCGAACAACGGAGGCGGACAGTATTCTAAGTGTCCCAGTTGTGAGAAGTTATTATCTTCCGGTGTTTTACCTTGTGGGAGAAAGATCCCCGTTATAAATTCATGTCATACAGGAGGTGGTCTTAGGGTTTATCCTGGGTTTGTTGGGGACAAACCGGTCTCGGTTTTACGAGATACAGGATCTACCGTTGTGGGAGTGCATAGGGACTGCATTCGGGATTCACAGCTTACAGGTGAGACTGTCCCGTGCATCCAATTTTCGGGGGCCATTGAGAAATTACCCATGGCAAGAATAGCGATAGATACACCTTTCCTTAGCGGGGAAGTCGAAGCAGTCGTTGGTTGTTTTCCAGGCGCCCAGCTCATCATTGGTAATGTATCACGGGTAGTTTCCCCTTCCGATGAGAACGTGCAAGCATGGTCGCAATCAAAAGGTATTGACTTTGGCGCCGCGGTCGAAACACGTCGACGGGTAGCTGATAAAGATAAGATTAGACCTTTGGCGACGCCAGCGGTCAACCTAGATATCACGCCAGAGCGCTTGGCGAGATTACAAAGGGAGGACCCATCATTAAACCCATGTTTTGGGGAAGCGCGAACCGAGAAAACGAGGAAATATAAGAACGGCTCGTCTTCCTTTGTTGTTCAGGCGGGCATTCTGTTCCGTAAGTATGTAACGGTGACCTCCATTTTAAAGCAGGTCGTTGTGCCAGCGTTGCTGATCGCAACAGTATTGCATTTGGCACATGATGTCCCATTAGCGGGTCATATGGGGATAGCTAGAACCAAAGAAAGGGTTCTTAAAAATTTTTACTGGCCATCGATCCACAAAGATGTACAAGTCTATTGTGAGACGTGCAGTGCGTGTCAAAAGACGACGCATAAGGGTCGTACACCTCGGGCTCCTCGTCAGAATATTGCAGAAGAAGCTTCTGGTATCGCTTCGAAAAGAGCAAAAGACTATAAAGATAGAGGTTCCAAACTGAGAATTTTTAAGCCAGGAGACAAGGTCCTATTGTTGTTACCTACGGACCATAATAAGTTATTGATGACATGGAAAGGTCCTTATGTTATTGAGCGAGTTGTTTCAAAGGTAGATTACGCTATCCACATTGATGGAACGAGTAAGGTTTTCCATGTTAATATGCTACAGAGATTTTATGAGAGACCACAGTATCTGTGTGCACAGACAAGACCAGAGGAGACTGTCTTCTCTACTGCTTGTACGGGGGTCGTAGACCAGTTGGACTGTGACGTAAGCGACACCGAGGCGCAGGAAGAGTTACAAATTCAATTGCCGGAGTTAACTCCGACACAAGGTTACAGGGACGTAAAAATTAACCCTGACCTTACGAGTTCAAGGAGTAGGGAACTTAAGACCCTGCTAGCGTCATTCCCGGATGTTGTTACGGATTTGCCGGGTCGCACTACGGTGATCCAGCACCAAATAAAGTTGACTTCGGATAAGCCAGTATTTCTTAGACCGTACCCGTTGCCTTTTTCTTCGAGAGATAGAGTCATAAAGGAAGTTGAGTCAATGTTGAAGTTAGATGTGATAGAACCATCAACATCGCCGTATTCATCACCCATCGTCCTCGTGAAAAAACTTGATGGATCGGTGCGGTTCTGTATTGATTTTCGAAGATTGAACACTAGTACGGTAGGCGATAGGGAGCCTATTCCGTTTCAGGAGGAATTAATAGCTTCATTGGCCGGGTCCACGTGGTTTTCCAAGATAGATTTAACGAAAGGGTATTGGGAAATCCCGCTTACTGAGGAGTCTAAACAATACACGGCGTTCCAAACGCCCATTGGATTATTCCAATTTAAGGTCATGCCATTTGGGTTGGTAAACGCGCCAGCGACGTTTGCACGATTAATGAGACTAGTGTGAAGGACACACCTAATGTCGTGTCATTCTTTGACGATATAGCATGTCATACGTCGACATGGTCTGATCATATTCAGACACTAACAGTAATTTTTAAACGATTACGTCATTTTGGGTTAACTGCTAAACCCGCAAAGATGGATTTGGCATGTCCAGAGATAATATTCTTAGGACATATCGTGGGTAGAGGTGTTCAGAGACCTGAAGTGACAAAAATTGACAAACTAGTAGGATTGAAAATCCCAAAAACAAAGAAACAAGTCAGAAGCTTAGTGGGAATTTTAAATTATTACAGAAAGTTCATTCCAAATTTTTCCTCCTTGTCATCTTCTCTTACTGACCTTACTAAGAAGGGACAACCCGAAAAGGTCCAGTGGACGTCTGAGTGTCAGACAGCATTTGATAATTTGGTGACAGCATTATCATCGTCACCCATTCTGATATTACCCGATTTTCGATCTAATTTTATCCTCAGAACGGATGCGTCGGACTCTGGTGTCGGCGCTTGTCTTCTACAGGAGAAGAACGAATGTCTCCATCCTGTATGTTATGTCAGTAGGAAGTTATTGCAGAGAGAAAGAAAGTATTCTGTGATAGAGCGTGAGTGTCTTGCCATTGTGTGGTCCGTCCAGAAATTGGGACGTTATCTCATGGGACGAGAATTTTGTATCCAGACAGACCACAAGCCACTAACGTTTTTGTCGAAGAATCGTTCGTCCAGCCCACGCTTGTCTAGATGGGCATTGGCTTTGCAGCCGTATACCTTCGTTATTCAACCAATTCCAGGAACCAGCAATCATATCGCCGACTACCTTAGTCGAGCCTAGGGGAAGAGTTCAGGAGCTTATACATCGGAGGACAGGAACATTGACAGGATCTGTGTGAATGAGTCGACTTTAAAATACTGACATTATAAATAGGATATGAAGAATGGTTGATAGGTTGATTGGTTTTTGATTCTGTATTAAGTATTGTGTTTAGCTAGCTATTGATGATGTGATACATATATGCATATTGCAGGGCATATTGATCCCCATATTTTCCCCTGATTTCGGTATTTTATATACTAGGGGAACTGCTAGGTCATTTTTTTAGTGTAGGTATTGCTCTCGCTCACTCGTTGACAGTCATCTTAATGCGATTTGAAATTAATTGCATTAATTTTTTTGGGGTGGGGGATGATGTCACGAGTGGAGTGAGTGCAATTAAGGGGATT
Source organism: Onchidella celtica (assembly GCA_963931925.1). Lineage (NCBI taxonomy): Eukaryota > Metazoa > Mollusca > Gastropoda > Systellommatophora > Onchidiidae > Onchidella > Onchidella celtica. Next base: position 8,270,122 of record OZ007572.1, read on the forward strand.
GCTACAGAGCGGGTGTAGAGTAAGAAGGGCTCACGGCAGACAGGTAGGGAAAGACGTGAAAGGAAGAGAGTAAAATTAACGCACGAAGACAAGGAAGAAAAGCATGCATGTTATGAGTGGTGGGGGGTCTGAATGAGGCGAAAGCGCTGTATTACTATCACTGCAAGTTAGAAGGTCCTACGGAACGGGCGCTAGTAAGAGCCCAGCGGGCGGACATAAGGGGAGCAGTCGAGAGACCAGTGAGAGAGTTTTTCCAGTGATGACTGGTGCCGAGGTCGGGCCAAAGAGCGCCGCCTACGGTGATAGGCCAGCATAGGGCCGGAGGCCACACATAGGCCAGAAGTGAGGCTGTCAGTGCAGGACAGTAGAGGCACATAAAGTCGTGGCAGTCAGGCCACGGACAGGGACGTAGATATGAGCGTGAATGTGATAATGTACTATTGCCATGTTGAGGGGCTAGTGAACTAATAATGTACTATTGAAATGATAATGTCTATTGAAATGATAATGTGTTATTGCCCTGCCGAGGTGCTAGGGGAATGCTAAGGTGTATGACAATAGGAAGGGGATATTGAGAGACTGCGGTGCCAGTGAATTATTAATGTGCTATTAAGACCCTGAGGGGAGAGGCTGAGGCCGAAGTGCCTTTAGGAGTAACTACCGGGTTGTGGATATGAGGGAGAGTGTGTGTGAGAATAAGGCCGTTGTACGGCAGTTAATCCCAATAATATAATGTATGTAATTGCGCTATTACCTGTATAATTATGTTTAATAAATGTGTGAGTCTGATGGATTGTTCTGTTAAGTGTTAAACTTGTTTGTTCGTGATTGTTGTCCTGTCATAACTTATTACATCTCCCAGTCTGGGATTTGTGACAGATGTAACTTGAATTGCTACATCTGATATTATTTTTCACCAATTGGACCAACTTCATGTTATCTCTTCTTCAGAGCGGATCATTTTAAAATATTAGCTGAGGGTCTTATCACAAAGATTGTTGTTGCATGTACGTACTGTCCCAAAGTTTTTTTTGTGTGCTAGGGGTACGTAATTTAAAGCCGTTTGTGACTCCAGAGCTAGAGGGGTCGTCCCGAAATTCTCCTAACAACAACAACCTTAATTATTTATTCTTTCAGATGTTCTGTTTGTTTTGTTTTTGTTTGGTTGGTTGAAAGCGTAGGGGGCAGGGTTGGGGATTCTATAGGATTTAGGGCTGAGGATATGGACAGGGTTAGGGATAGATATTTATACGTGCGCAAAACACTTGGGAATCGTACGTACAAATAAACTGTTGTTACTCATCCTTTCTGGCAGGCCTTTTCACACCCCTTTTCTTCCTGTTTCTCTGTCTTTTATTTATTTATTTATTTATTCATCATTTCTTTCTTTGTGTGTCTATGTTAGCAGAATTAAAAAAAACAAAAAAAACAACCAGGATGCCCGATAAGGTCAAGGGCTTTTAATCACATTTCCACTGACCACGACGTCCTATCTCCACGGACTCTCCTCAGATGTGTAAAATCACGGCATAAACCCATCATTTCCCATTTCTTGGCAAACTTTGTCTTCGGATGTTCGTGGACATCCTCTGTAATTTAAAACTGGGATTCTTAAAGGGCTGCACCCCACAACGTGGGGTATTCAATTTAAGACAGGAGAAGGGGAACAAAAATTGCAATCTTCTCATCGCTGCAAACGCATAAAGGCCTAAGTCCACCGGGTGAAATGTTACAGGAGATAGAAAAAGGAACTGAATTCCTAGCTAAATCTGCTTTTTACTAACTATCTAACTCATTATTATAGCTTCATTCCAGCAGCCTTATTCCAAGCTTTGTATCAGATGTTTTCCGCTGTTTCAAGTCTACGATCTCCTAAACACTCGTTTTCACTTTCTTTCCCAGAAACCAGTGGCTTCTCTTGTCTATAATTTTCCCCCAGCCCCAAAACCCTACCTCGGGGGATCACACGAAACTACATCTTTACTCCTTATACATGGTCCACGTCTTAAAAGTATTGGTTTCCAGAAGATTCCGTGACAGTCGCAGACTTGAGATTCACACAATGGGTGCAATTTTCAGCCCTGGGGTCGCGCCAAGAGGTGATCTGGTTCAGCCCTATCGAATCCATTACATTGATTGACAGACCCGCGGTTTTGAACCCGGCACCCCCAGACGGAGGTCTAACCAACTCTTTGGACATCATGTTTTCTGGTGACACTTGCATCTTGGAGATTAATAGAATTCCCGATCTTCAGCCAACAGCTGGACGTTTCGCTTTTTTGTGTCTCAGGATGAAACACGCGCACTGATTACTGTAAAACCAAATCCCAGACTTCAAATTTAACGGGCAGTTTATCCACAGTCGGGTTAAAAACATTGACTTTTTCATCTCTTCTTTTCACATGTCTGCTTTCACAATTTAACTAAGGAAATGGTGCATGTTTATGTCTATGGTTTAACTGCAGTTAAAATGGAAATGTGCATTGTGGAAGCGTAGTCGCTTTAGAATGAGATGAGGACCAATAATGTTAAAAGGCTAGCATGGATAAAGTGCAAAATTTCTTATTTTGCGAGTGACGCATTCTATAAACCAAAGTCCCTGCTTAAATCAGTTAATCCCATCCATCGATTGAATCATCGATAATATTTGATTGACCACTCACTGTAGCTAAAATTGAATGGACTTTACCTACACATGTGTATCTATAGGCCGATCGTAATGAGCACCATGCCAACAAAGAGGAGACAGAGAAATGTTATGCAGGATTTGCCATTCAAAACCGGGAAAAGCGCCACTACAGAAAAGTGGAGATGAGAACAGGAACTGAAACCATAATTAAATACAATGCATCAAAATCAATAACCAAACAGAGCAATGAAAATATAATGTGTTGATGATGGTAGAGAGAAAACCACAGGGAAATTATTATAATATACATCATGTTATATCTGTAAACAGCATTCATCATGTCAAATCCACCGAGCAATAACAGAAAATTTAATGAATAACGTGGCTACAAAATGACACAAGTCAAAATTTTAAGATTAGAAACTGGTGAAAATGAAGACACTGACAATCCGGCAATATAAATAAAGATATAATAAATGAATGAAAGGGCAGAAAATACAATATGTAGATCACAGAGAAGTAGAGCAAAACAAAAAAACAAAACAGCAAGTCGAGCATTATCAACAAATGTATAGAGATGATTAGATCTATCTCCAATAGCAGAAAATGATATCATAATAAAGCTATGCAGACCTCCCAAACTACAGCAGGAACACACTTTTCATGATTCCTGTTTCATTTAGAGTTGAAATGTTGTACGAATTACCTGACAACTAATTCATCTTTTCCCCTTAAATTTTCCAACTTAAGGATGTCTTTCAACCTGTTGGTGTTCCCACATCACTCTGATGCTGGCTGTTTCAAATGAAATGAAAGCACACATACAAGTTATTATAATTACATTTATTACCATTTCAGTACCTGCGTGGGAGAATAAAAGGGTATATAATACTATGTAAACTTAGTTTAATTTGGAAACTCAATGGATGAAGACAGATTCTGCCGTCAAGAAGACTTGACTACATTCATCTTGAGAAAGCGCCGTCGTGATTCTGCGTCTGGAGTCGTATTGTTAACCAAACGCTAACATCAACTAGATAAGTCTGAACTTCCAGCGTCAAAACTACGCTTTAGAGAGGACCACCCGGGCTCAAAACATAAAAGGGGCGGAGACTGGAGGCCCTTTTTTTTCAGCAGAGTTTGATGTGTAATGGAGCAAAATTCTTCGCATCTATCCAACAAATTTTCCCTACGCATTTTGAATGTTTGATTTGGGATTTCCTCATGCCCAGGCCACGGCTTTGAAGTATGGGATACGCAGTGGATAGTGGTATTAAAACACTTTGCTGACTTTACAAGTAGGACATTGGTAGTGGGGTTAAATGGCTGAACACGTTGTTGGGTGGTGGGTGGTGGGTGATGTGGACAAGGGCATCGAACTTGCTGGGGCAATGGAAGGGAGGACGTCGACGTTGGGTGGGGCTGGTGAGGAGCGGGGGTGGGTGGGTGGGTGTGTGTGTGGGGGGGGGGGGGTCGGAAAGATAATCGAGGATAGTTTTGCTAGGATAAGAGAAAAACAGAACTAAATAGAATGAGGAAATGTACACTGGCCAAATTTTACATTGATCAACTGGAATGATATGGAATGGAATGAACTGGAATGGGGTGATAAGAAAAGGAGAGAGCTTCTCCACAACAATATCATCAAAACAACAACGGCAACAGAGAATGCTTTCTTTCAGTGTTGGGTTTCTCAACCAAACACAATCGGTGTTTTAACAATTAGATGCCCCCGTGTCTGTTAAACACTTGAAAAGGTTACAGGTGTAATCTTTGGTTGCTCGTTTACATTCATTTCTATCTTTAAAATGCATATTTTTCGGGGATTAGGTGGTTGACTGCCGAAATTGCATAAACCTCTGCTACATTTATGTGTAAATTAGGAAGGCTATAGCAGCTGAATGGAAGCGGTTCTCTTCTTCTACAACGACTCCTGTAGTCTGGTTTCCCCAAGAGGCAGAATTTTTCTGCTTCTTCTTGTGATCGGGTTCGTGACCCGCTGCTTGTGTCACACGGACAGGCAACAACATGTCAGCACAGTAGTGAATATTATTAGCTTTACCATAAAAAAAACACCTTTGTCCCTCCAGAACCATTATCCAATTTAAACTCTAAAGATATTGTTGAACAGTATTTTCTTAATATACAAATGTTAACGTTTAATGTGATGTCCACTGGTGAACTGTAAGCCAATAACTGACAATAATTATAATATGTGCTAAAAGAGAAAACCAATGATCTGAATTCACAGTTTCTATAGCACGTTATCATTCTAATATATTATGCTCCTGTGTATCTTCAGTTTCGATGTTTTCACTTATCAGATATCATTTCACCATGACAACATTGTATTTCTCCCTACCTCTCAAGCCCTCTCTCTCTCTCTCTCTCTCTGGCTCCCTCTTTTTCTCCCTCCCTCCCTCTCTCTCTCTCTCTCTTTGGCTCTCTCTTTTTCTCCCTTCCTCCCTTTCTGTTCTCTCTCCCCTTTCTCTCGCTCTCTCCACCTCTCCCCGTCTCTCTCCTTCTCTCACTCCGCTCCGGCCTGCCCCAGCAATGACGGGACACCACCAAAGATTAACATCTGTCAAGGAATTTTCGCAACAAAACGTGTTTAAACACAGGGCAGACTTTGTAAGTTACAAGCGTAGGCAAATAGACATGGAATGTAGTGAGAGGTAAAACAGCCTAAAAATCTTAGCCCTGCAAAAAAAAAACTGGTGCGGTAGTCCGTCCTAAATGGGTCGTCACTGTTTTTTTGCTTTGTTTTGTTTTGTATTGTTTGTCCATCGACAGCCAGACCCCCCTCCCCCCAAAGCGAAACGTCCACACACACCCACTGTGTTACATCCTTTTCACATTGGAATCTTAATATTCAAAATAATTGGGCTGTTGTTACTCGCACGTACGCACCCCCAAACGTTTAGCACGCTATCCCTAACCACGTCCTTATCCTCAACCCTAAATCTTATCGAAAGAATAATTAATTAAGGCTGTTCTTAGGAGTATTTCAGGAGGACATCTCCAGTTCTGGAGTCACAGAAGGCTTTAAAATTCGTACCCCCAGCGCAAAAAAAAAATTGGGGACATACGAACAAGTAACACCATTCTTCAGTTTATGTCATGTAACTTTTATGATTATCAAATAAAACGTCTTGATTTTGCAGAGGGGGGCAAACTTATTTTTGGGACCCGACCTAGTATTCTGCAAAATTTGAAGAGAAAAAACATGCCAGTTGAGCTTCAACATTGCAATAATGATATTTAACACTGAAAAAAAAAACCAATGTTCATTTTCATTAATTTACTAGGCAAAGCATTTTTGCTAACGTAACTTTCCATATTCATTCATTGACTATCAGCCATTATGTTTATAAATGAATTCAATTTTCCAGTATTTCTCTATTTCATAATTAACAAATTCGACAATACCATTCTTTGCAACTGTAAACTACATTTTTCATTAATATTAGGTAACAGGCTTACAAGAAAAAGAGCAAGTGTTAGTTATGATTTTAAAACTTTCAGAGGTATGTGGACATTTCTGAACTGTACCATGACTAGCTAAAAGTGCCGTAAAGTGCAGTTCGTCGTGTCGCTTCAATGACTTTCGATGATAGATTTCCATTCTACTCAATGGATGAAAAAGCTTTTTTTTTTTTTTTTGTTACTGAAAAATTGTTAATAAATGAAATCGAAGACAGAATTTTGCTCACATTGGATGTGTCCATGTAATTTTTAGTCAAAAGTTGAGGAAATCCACAGAGTTTCAGAATTTTCAGTCACGTGGTCACAGAGTTTTATCCGAGACACAGAATACTGAGGCGGACCATTCTTTCTCTAACCAAACAAACAGCGCGCGTATAAATACGGTGAGTTCTATTCTTTATCGTTCAATTACCAAGGGGTACTGGTGCGAATTGTTGCATTGTTGCCATAGGCAATACGCGCACAAGTCGACGGACGGAATAAGACGAATTCATTCGTCTCAGTATCCTGTGTCACGGGTTTTAGCTTCTAGGTCCATTACAGAATGATGACGAAGTAACTGCCTGATCAAGTCGGACCCACAAGGAACTGGTTCCAGTCCTAGTAACACCAGCACAGACAACAATTATTGTGTGTTTCCGTGGGGGCGGCCGACCGTTTCTCTTGCTGGTGACGTGTCAACGAGAAGCAGGCTAATTCCGCAATGTGACACCTCCTGGCAGGTTTTTTTTTTTGGTGTAAAATTTGTGAATGTAAAAAAAATAAAATATGAAAATTCAAGAATAGCAATGGGAGAAGTGGAATCTCTTGTCAATATATTTAATTAAAGTATGAAATGAAATTTTTTATATTTTATAATAATATTCTAGTTTAGATAAATTTAGCCTGATGCCAGAAAGTGAGCCGTATTAGAAGAGATACATTATCTCATATTTCAAGGGGTGCAAAATCCTTAAAGCTACACATTAACAGACACACAAAAGCCCTGTCATGTACTTTCAAGTGGACAGGATAGTTATAAAGTCACCCTTCTCAATTTGTTTGTTCATCTCATTGCAGTTACGTATTATTTATTATAAATTATTATTATGAATTGTATTTTGTATATTGATTTTATTTTTTTTAAAAATTAATTTTAGTTTTGGCAGGGCGCTGGCCTGTTCGGCCTACTCTTCTTAATTTCCAACTGCCAAGGTATCTTTAACGTGCGCAATATGCACTCGAGCCCTCCGAGTTTTTCGTCCATATCTGAGAGGACTAGATGCTTGATCCTGCCTACCATAGGACCAGGGACAGGAAACAATAAGAAAAATCCCCAAAATTCCAACATGCCAGCACCGACCGGGAATCGGACCCGGCTCCTTCAGTATTAGAGGCGAACAGCTTGCACCTAGACCAACCTGTCATTATTTTAGAAATTAATCTGCACAACGTCCATGTTTAAAATCAGTACTATTGTGTTGTGGAGCTCAGTATGCGACATTCACAGCATCGAACATAATGTAATGTCGCTGTGTGTGTAAATCTTCAAACTGAAATCTCGTTATCAGCTGATTTCGTCCAGTATTGTGAGAGGAAAAGTCCTTTTTACTCAAATTGCAAGCAGTACAGTGGTATTTTTTTCTGTCTTTGTGTAATGTACAAAGAGATGCTATTAAATTAGTCACAGACTACACTCTTTAGCCAATAAGAAAGCTGAAAACAGTTTCGCTTGAGTAAATTTATCCTATACGTCCCAGTTAGAGACTGAATCGCTTCCGACCCTCCGCCATTACTTGGGTGGTCGGCATTAGTCGGAACATTGACATTAAGGTTGACTGTTAAATCGCTACCTCCCCCCACCACTAGCCTTACTCATGCCCGGCGCCCCGCCCCCGCCCCCGTCCCCGTCACCAGGCTCTGTCGTCTTTTTCACGTCAGACAACTCAGTTGTCGTCTTTGGCCGGCCTAAAGCTGGGTTTTCATATGTACGGAAAAGGAAACCGAAACGACAACGGAAACGTCAAAACCCTTCAAGTGGTGACATAGAAAGACTTATTTTCCTGCCGTTTCCGTACACGTGGAAACACAGCTTTACTGAATCAAATGTTTTTGCGACTGTTTTGTCTCAGTGCGCGAAGTCCCTTTTCCAGTCAGCTGACTCAAGACAGGTTTGACGCTCCCAGACCAGTGAGACAGAATCGTTTCAGTCTTAGTCTGGCCAGTGTGCGAGATCCCGTTTCACTCCACTGTTCCGAATCTCACAAAAAAATAAAATAAAACGGATACAAAACAGCCTTGACTCAGTGAGCCACCACCCTTTTGTTTGTCAGTTATGTATCGTCACTAGGCACTTTGAATAATTATGTCCCTGTGCGCAGGAGGAGAACCTAAAATAACAATGTAACCAGGTAACTGGGGTTAATTCTTCACAAACTGTTTTTCTGTAGTGTCAGTAAACAGCAGTGCCTGCTACTAAGATGAATCAGATAACTTTCTAATGACCAGTCTTTAGTTGAAAGGTTAATCGATTTGCATCCATTGGTCAAGTGATCTTTTTTGCAACACGGAAGCCAACGTTCTTCTCCACGGGCCATTCATCTGAGAGGGTTTTAAATCCTGTTCACTGCATTTTAAAGTAGCGTCAGGGTTGTCTACTCATCTACCACATAAAAAACAAAAGCCATCACAACTCGTATTAAGATATCAAACTTTCCTTGAAAAGTTGGAATATTATCCTCAAAGGGGTATCTTACTGAGTCTGGTCAGACACAGCCAGTTCCTGCCAGCAAAATGTACACCTAAGAAATAATAGCAGAAGCTGGCTGTGTCTGACCGGGCTTTAGTATGAGAGAGTCTTCCCAGATTTACTGAGAAATTACAGGAGATTAAGGCGTGCACTTTTTGTCTGCCAGCAGCTGACAGTGCCGTTAAGGGTGAGTATGAAATACGCATCATAAACTGTAAAATTAAAGCTCACGCTAATATTTCGAGATACAGACTTTTAAGACGTGTTGTGTGTAGAATCCCCAGAGATGCATGGATGAAAAATCACCTGCTATATTTTCAAGCATAATTTATCAAAATACGTCAATCACATCAAGATATTGTGCTCATTGAGACATTTATCTATTGCCAGTGGTCACTAGAGTGAGAGAGAGAGAGAGAGAGAGAGAGAGAGAGAGAGAGAGAGAGAGAAAGAGAGAGAGAGAGAGAGAGAAAGAAAGAGAGGGGAAGCCGATGGTGTTGGGGAGCTCTGAATCATTCTGGCCTGAGCGAGTCTATACAGCCCAGAATTGTCGTTTGTGTCTTCGTGTATTTTGATAAACCAGTATTCACCTTTTGTGGGCAGATAACATTTTAAAGGAAATCTGATCATAAACCAGTATTCACCTTTTGTGGGCAGATAACATTTTAAAGGAAATCTGATCATAAACCAGTATTCACCTTTTGTGGGCAGATAACATTTTAAAGGAAATCTGATCATAAACCAGTATTCACCTTTTGTGGGCAGATAACATTTTAAAGGAAATCTGATCTGCTGCCAGCATTTTCTGTTGGTTGCCTTCTCTGGAACATCAGTTTTACCGTAAGATCTGTATCATCGGCTTGATTGACAAGACACTGTAGCCTCCTCAGAGTAAGCACGAATTGTGTCAACTGCTGCATTCACTCGTTATTGCCCATGTTTCATTAGCTCGTACATTCAGGTTAGCGTGAACGTTGTTGTAGATAGTTAATTGTAGTGTCCTGTACCCACAATGCGAAATCGCTACTCAATAACATTATTGGCATGAGAGCAGCTGCGGCAGCGTAAGGAAATCGTTTGACGAGTAAACGGCTCATTACTATTTATAACAATTTCATACAAATTTCTTCTCTTCATTTACATCATTGTAAAACATGATTTTTACAGCTGCCATCGGGTAGTTGTGAACTTCAATCTCCAATAGCTTCTGTTCTACTTTCCCCCCTCTTTAAAATCTACATTGTTTAACAGTTACAATCCTCTTGCAATGTTTCGTTTCAGGCAGTGCTTCTCCAGCCCTAAAGCAAGCAGGTAAAGTTAATGCCCATGAATGAAAAGTCCGCGCACGAAATCTGTTTCCGAGCGGCGCAGACAGGAGGGTAAATATTGCCATTCAGTGTGAACAATGCCGTCGTCAGCCAGCAGTTTCAGGCTTCAGCTGTGGGCAGGGGAGGGAGTGGAGGAAGCTGAGCAGTATCAATGTGTTCATACACGTACACCGATGGTGTTAGATAATTATGCCAAATCTTCCTATTTCTCTGATCTCTGCTTCAGGCTATGCATTATTTAAACTACTGAAATGCTCCTCCCCTCACGAATGTAGTCATTAACGTAATTTTAAAGAAAACGGGGCCTATTTAAAACGTATTGAAAGGCAAAAGCGGTTTTTGATTGCACGTGAATAGATTTTGAAATCATTTTGTTCTAAAGTAAACATTAGAATTGTTTTGTTCAAAATGCACTCAAGTCTGGTCCCAAACAAAACTTCACCCTTGAACTTTCAGCGCTTCAGAAATTGACAGTATGATGGAAATTTAGTCTTCCGCTGCTCTGAAATGAATGAATTTTTACCCTAAACAGAACCTCCATATTTGCTAAGATTGATATAAATACAGTGTTGACATCCAGATCTACCACTGACTATTGACCTTCACCGCTTACATTTTGGAGAAACAGGGATAAATACCCTGGCAACATGAAACAAGCTAGGTCGCAAACTGGGGTGAAGGTCAACCATAGTCAGATTTTCACAATAATAAAAAACCAACCAAAAAAAACAATCAAACAAATGAATGCAATTTGGACACGTCATAAAACTTCACGTTCAGAAATGTGACTTTTAAATGATTTTATGACATAAACACGCAACAGTTGTTTGCAATAGTGACCGTCAAAAGCCGCCGAAGACGTTGGAGATTTCTGCACAGTAGCCTCAGTTCGGATAGGGCGGCTCTGACGTTATTGAAAATTACTACTCAAGTCAGGTTCTGACTGCAGTAATACCGATGACACTAGACCAACATGCATTATTTTATGCTGCGTATTCGCGCTCATGATCCCGTTCTCTGGCCACGATTTTGAGCTACAGGTTGGAATAAAAATATGATTCACTTTTCGAGCATTAGTTGAAACTCAAAGTCCACCGACATCCGTCCCGTTTTAACGTTGCGACTTCTATGTGTCAATCACTGTCCAGTATCTGCACACTTCCCTTGTAGTCATCCTGTACAATTAGAAAGGGAGCATTCTCTGTGTGTCTTTAGGCTGACCAGCTGGACGTAATTCGTCGGTTTGGCGATGCTGCATGTTGCAGTCCAGCCTTCTGAAGAGAGATGTCTAAGCACACTGATAACAAGATTAAGACCAGCATGAATTCTTCAGTACGGATTTATGTAGTTTTCTTTGTTCTTTATATTAGACATCTTGTCTCAGTTGCCCCAGTTTCCAGAATCCAAATAGTTTAGAATAGATTTATATTTAATAAATGATTCAGAATAAACCTGTCATATCCGAGCATTTAAACAAAAGGAAACAGAAAGATTTCCCAGAAATTCTTCACACACCTTGAAGGCATCATTTGAAATACAGCTGAAAATGATAGAACAATTCTCAAACCCAAATACATGATTACAGTATCATCTGTTTATACTAGATAATCGTGTAAAATGATAATATGACATGACCTGAAGGTATAGTCTAATCTATTGTGAGAAAAAATAGATTATTCCACTGTCTGCCTTGAAAAAAAAAAAATAGGGATTGAAAATCTGCAGAAGAGCGCCTTACCAGGAAAGAAATGGCGGCTTAAACGTGATCACGTTCAGAGACCATGGCGGTAGAAATAAAAAAAAAACAATGTCAGAAGAAAAAAAGCAATGTCAGAAGAAAAAAAAGCCCAGTCAGCCATTGAGAAATAGTTGAGGTTTGACACCTTGTGACAAATTAATGATGTAAAAGTCACAGGGTTTTTACTGACTTGACGTGGATAAATTTCCAGCTCACCTTAGGTAAATGTCACTTGCAGCAGTTCATTCATGGACAACGCAATGAATGCATTTCCCAGGTAACCTACAAAATACTGAAAATGGTGTAACTCCAACAGTCCAAGTTTTGTGCTGACATGTGTAGTTCTTTTACATCATAGTCTACAGAGTCGTAACTGAAAGAAAATTATGAATTGCTGCCACATCATTTAAATTCTATATATCAATAACACGACTCAGTAACCAATTTACAAAATGCAAATTCTTTTTGTTTCGAGTCTTTGTTTTTATATTGTACATATGTCTGGCTAAAGAAGGAGTTAAGCCAGTATAATTTTACAGTGACAACATCACCTGTCCTCTTTTTGTCTTCAGGTCCAGGAGATCCTTAACCCTGTCGAGACTCACTGCAAGAAAACATGTGAGACTCCTGGAGAATTCTGGTCGTATCTGTCGGCGTCTCGATCACAAAAACAAGAGCAAATATTACACAGCAAGTCTCCATGAATGAGTCAGACAGTCATAATTAGAAGGACGGAGCTGTTCATTCATTCATCCCCGTGTGTGCTCTTTCATTCACTGACGACCTGCCAACTTTCGCGTATTTGTTTTTCTCGAATCTTTCTTTCACCAGTCAGTTTTTGCAAGTATCATAGTCATCGTGATGGCCTCTGCCAAATCTACAAGGATCTAGAAACAATTATCAGAAACATCAAGTCCAGACTTTGTTCAACAGCGATTAAAACATTTGTCCTATTGCATTTTTTGTTTCGAAATCGTATTATTTCAAGCAGTAATCTGATGTGGCAAATGATTGAACAATTTGCTAGGCAGTAAAATCAGCTGTCCTACAAAGAACATTCAGGCCGCTAGTTGGGTAGTAATGAAATTAATCGTAGGGTAAAGTAAGGCACAGTTGTGATGCAGATTTGTTTCTTAGAGACCGTGTGCACTTACAAAATTTGCAAACAATCGAAAGTCATAAAGGAGAATTATAATTTGATTATTGTAACCTTAAAATGTATAGGCAAAAGGTTTGTCAGCATAGACGTGTAAGGTGACGCATTGACGTGCTTACATTTGTTACTGTCTTTGATTTCCTCTGTTACATGTTATTGTTCTGTGATTTGACGTCAGGAATATTATCTGGAATACAGGCAATAAAACCATATTACATCAACACAGGTTATGACGCAGGCGATACTCAAAATACAGTCAAGGTGTAGTATAGAATTCTGTAATGATTAGACTACATGACAGTTTGGTTGTCCAAATTTGAGACGAGAATCACCGCCTCAACTGTGTGAAAAACTGAAGATTCCCGGCAATGTGCCTGTGGTAGAGGAAATGTTTGTCAGGGCGTCAGATACAAAAACAGCAACAAAAAACAAACAAACAAACAAACACAAAATGGGCGATATCTGAATTCTCATCAAATCGTCAGTCGTCAGTCCCTGTATCTAGTACGTTTTGTTTTTCTTTATTATCACTTAGGTTCCATAAATCTATAAGAATTCATATGTTTACGTCTTTCTGAAAGGCCTAAAGCCATCCAGATCCAATATTAGTTTACCAGCCGAACCAATGGGTATGTTTTTGTTCCATTATTTGGATGTCTGGAAAGACAGTGAGCCCTTTCAACTTCCAATCAAACTGAAACAATAGTTAGAGATTCCAGATACAAAATGCCTAGCAATGTCAAAATTGGGCAAAAAGAAAAACTTGTATGTAGCAAAGCCTCGCGTAAGAAATAATACCCAAACGATACAATGAAAACTAAAAGAGAAGACAGAAAATCCTCAATATTTCGGCTGTCGTCTTTGTAAAGAGAAAAAGAAAAAACAGAAAAAAATGGAACAGAGAAAACAAATATTTCAATAGGAAATTTATAGAATCGAAACAGAATATGTGGACTTATCTGCGAGTTCTTGCTTGGTTAGCAGCACGAAAGCACGCCGGTCTGCCTAGCGGTGTTGTTGAAAATTTCTTTTTCCTCATGGCGCTGCCAAAAATATCAAGACTTCTTTCTTTATGTTTCTGTTTTTTCATACTGAAATGCAATATTAAGCAGAGAGAAGTAAAGTGTGCTAATGTTAATTATTAGTAACCTTGACTACCTACGTCTATAACCGCATCATGTTTCAGACATTTGCCAAACAAAGACGCTACCATTCCTCTCTAGTAAATGTTTAGATCGATTTGATACGAAAGAGTACCGAAGACGCGCATAGGCAAAATTAACTACATGAAGTTTGCAAAGTGTAACCGAGTCACAGGATACTGAAACGAACCATTCATGCAGTCATATCCTTAAACTGTGGGCGTATTTATGCTCTATGAGGGGCATTGTCGCGTTGACGACATCGTTGATACGCGTACAGTGCAGCGGATGGGACAGGGCCAATTGATTCGTCCCTGCATCCCATGTCTCGCATTTTATATTTTGCTTTTAACTGAAGGGAAGGAAATGCGATTATGTAGAGGATCTCATTATCCAGTTTAGACAATAGACAGTTTAATAGTATTGTTGAATCGAAATAATATAGAGTGACTACCAGGTGATGGCGGTGAGCTGCGGTGGTGGATGGAGGATTATGCCAGGTCCCCGGTCCTGATCGGTGGCGTGACATTCCCCACGTCAAGAAACCTGCATTAATATTCTTCACTGTCTTACTAAGGTGTTGTAGATGTTCCCTGCGGTATGCCATAATTAGCGGCTCTCTTCATTGTCTTCATAACTAATTACTTCTGTCCGTCCCCTGTCGCCGAGATATGCGTGTTTGAAAACCGCCTGTGGGATGGCACAGCTGTATACATAACACAGTCTTATGACAGATGCTTTTCGATGATTGAGGGTGTCATAAAACTGTCTACCGAGTTATCTATCTATCTATCTATCTATCTATCTATCTATCTATCTATCTATCTATCTATCTATCTATCTATCTATCTATCTATCTATCTATCTATCTATCTATCTATCTATCTATCTATCTATCTATCTATCTATCTATCTATCTATCTATCTATCTATCTGCCTATCTACCTATCTATCTATCTATCTATCTATCTATCTATCTATCTATCTGTCAATCTGTCTGTCTCTCTGCTTGTCTGTCTTCCTGTCTGTCTGTCTCATAAACGCTAAAAAGTGTACACACATACACACATGTACACACACTACAAGCCACTCCGTATACGAAACCTATATGTTTATTTACCTACAAAAACGAGCCTCATTTTTATTTCCACGAATCATTCATCACATTATATATCGGTCACAGGCAACTACAGACAGTGTTAAAAATGTCTCGGTTTGTCACCTATGGTAACTTTAATGATTTACAGCCCTGGCATACCAGTGTCATGTTCCGTCACTGTGCGAACTGATTACCTTTCCAAAACGCCCCAACATTTCATAACAAGCCAATGTCTCTCATGTCTGAATGTCTGGGGAAGAGATCTTAGACTGCGATGCTGTAACGTCTCGTCATATCTGAAATAAAGTTACATAAAATATCATCTTAGTAACGTTAAACAGCACAAGAGTTGTGATAACCAATGTACTGAATCAGCATCCAATTTTTACGGCTGTCTGAGATATAGAGACATTCGAATATCCCTCACATGAGGTTTAACCCTTTCAGTTTCTTGCACCGATGTACCAGTACAGCACAAACGTGCTGTACTGGAGGTACTTCAAAAATAAGTGTTGAAGAGCCCAATGATCTCAGAATCTTCAATACTACATTACAGCACTAACCTCAGGCCAGTTTCGACGGCGCGGGGACCAAAACGATACCGGTGCAAGAACCTCAAAGGGCTCCAGCTAGGACCCCATTAATTTTTGTGCTGGTTTAGTCAGGCTGCTGTCCGGCTGCGGCTGGGAAAATCGTAAGGTCGTGATAATTCCTAGTGGGCGACCATTTCCGCGCGTTTGTCTTTTCTTCTCCATTATGCAGGTTGAAGAAAACGTGGATTGACA
>OZ007572.1:9031212-9033712 GCA_963931925.1 Onchidella celtica
TTGATATCTTACTCTAGGTTATATTAAATTAAGTTATTTCCCCTTGACCGTATTTGATTCTGACACTATCCATCCATCCCATCCCATCCATCCATCCATCCATCCACCCCATCCATCCATCCATCCATCCATCCATCCCATCCATCCATCCATTTACCCACCCATCCATCCATCCATCTATCCATCCATCCATCCATCCCATCCCATCCATCCATCCATCCACCCCATCCATCCCACCCCATCCATCCATCCATCCATCCCATCCCATCCATCCATCCATCCACCCCATCCATCCATCCATCCATCCCATCCACCCCATTCATCCATCCATCCCACCCCATCCACCCCATCCGCCCATCCACCCATCCCATCCCATCCATCCATCCACCCATCCATCCATCCATCCATCCATCCATCCCATCCACACCATCCATCCATCCATCCATCCATCCATCTCATCCACCCCATCCACCCCATCCATCCCACCCCATCCACCCCATCAATCCATCCATCCATCCATCCACCCATCCATCCATCCATCCATCCATCCCATCCCATCCCATCCATCCATCCACCCATCCATCCATCCATACATCCATCCATCCATCCACCCCATCCATCCATCCATCCATCCATCCATCCCATCTACCCCATCCACCCCATCCATCCCACCCCATCCACCCCATCCATCCATCCATCCCATCCCATCCCGTCCATCCATCCATCCATCCATCCATCCCATCCCATCCGTCCATCCATCCATCCATCCCATCCCATCCCATCCATCCATCCATCCATCCATCCATTCCCATCCATCCATCCATCCATCCATCCCATCCCATCAAATCCATCCATCCATCCATCCATCCATCCATCCACCCCATCCGTCCATCCATCCATCCCATCCCATCCCATCAATCCATCCATCCACCCCATCCATCCATCCATCCCACCCCATCCATCCATCCATCCACCCCATCCATCCATCCATCCATCTATCTGTTACAGATTCAAGGAAGGGTGTGCACTCCAATTGTAATGAATGGATTTCCTTGTTATCGTAATGGTGTGTTGGGGGTGTTGTTCGACTGCATATTTTTAATAGTAATATTGAATTTAATTCTTAACTTGCAGACCCATGCCAATTACTAAGGAACAAGTGGATAAATTCAACAACAGGGCCTGCAGGGCCACATTTTATTTACGTTAAGTTTACTAACAATTTCGACTAGAGATCTAATATGTAGTAATGATAAATATCAGCAGCATCAATTTCATAATCAATAAATACGTCATTACAAGTCTAGCTCTAGGTTTCCTACAAAATCATTTAACTTCTGTTCTTGCTAATTATCTAAATACTAATTAGACTCTATATAGAATTCTATCTCTAAAATCTGGTCTGCTTATTGTATGGCAATCAATATACTAGACTAGTATAGAGTCCAGTCTCTGGAGACATAAGGTCATCTCAGATATTTAGATCCAAAGTTACAGGTCTAGATCTTGCCCGTCGAAGTGACGTCGGCACAGTTAAATATTATATAGACTCTAGATAGGCCTATATATAATCTAGATCAAGGATGGACTGGCAACTCCCAGCCTCACCCAGACAATTCAATTACAATTAGACTCTAGATCTATATGATTCACACATTAGTACGAGTTGCAATTCTAGAATTCACAGCTAGATCTAGTCTATGTATTTAGCATCTTGCAATGTTCAGCAAGCACTCCGGGTAGATCTATGCACCAAGTGATCAATACTCCTACTGGATAACTGTCATGCTTTCACCTCCTATTCACTGTCAAAACATCACGAGCCTCGGTCAGATCTTACTTACGATTGTTCTGGCGCTAAGGCCAGAAACAGTAGATAAAGGCGGTGTCATATTCAATGAGCCATGGATTAGTGACAAGACATTCGTCGAGCCATGTTCATAATAAATGGATTCATTCAAGCAGAATCGACGCTGAGACCATCACCCACGGAAGTCTGGCATGGAATGAATAACTAGTGCTGTCCGCGCGCTTTGCAAGCAGCACGAATTACTACGCGTTGGAGTAAGAGGAAATATAATCCCCTTAGGAAAGTAAAACTGGGGCGCTAATCTTTCGTCTAAGCCCTACTGGTTTTTATTTAACTCTTTCCTACTTCCTAATATGTATGTTTTCTTATTCTTATCAATCCACGAAGATTTCTAGACGTGGATGTTAACTTTGTCTATGCAAATTAGTTAAAAGTTAAAATTTGACACAGCAGACGACAATTCTTTAAGGCCACTCTAATAGATATTTTGGGTTTTCACAAAAGTTAAATTTTACTCTAAGGCAAGGGAAATTAATCTTGATATCTTACTCTAGGTTATATTAAATTAAGTTATTTCCCCTTGACCGTATTTGATTCTGACACTATCCATCCATCCCATCCCATCCATCCATCCATCCATCCACCCCATCCATCCATCCATCCATCCATCCATCCCATCCATCCATCCAT
>OZ007572.1:9043712-9063712 GCA_963931925.1 Onchidella celtica
GTCCCGAGATTCAAGCTTTGCTGAAGAGAGTGGCAAACCTGGACAGAGTTAAAACACATATCACCAATAGGAAACCTGCATTGTGGTAGATGACATTGTATTCTGTTCATTTTGCTTATAGTCGAATTTCATATATACATTTTAAATTGTTAAATTTCTGTTTCCCGGGAAGCCCTTGCCGCAATGTTATGTTATTTGAATGATAGTTGTTATGCAAGGGACAATCACTCACCAATACCTAGACACAGTCCTTGTTGATATTAAATGTTGACTGCACGGTCAGAAGTTTCTTGGTTTTTGTAAATTTCTCTCAGGAATGAAAAAGACTTTAAAATATATTAAATCTGTGAAAATCTTTGACAACAAATATCTCTTTTTGTGTTGCTTCTGTTAACCAAATCATTATGTGGTTGCTGTGAGTTACGGTGTGATATCCAGTGATTGTGTGTCTGATAACTATTTTCATTAGAAGGCCTGGGGACCTGGAATTGGCTCCTCAAAACCTATGGGATACACACAACACTGAAATGTTGAAGAAACGAGGGCAAACCGGCCTATTTAATTGATGGACCGCAACCACGGCTGTTTTTGACTGTTTAGTGTGTTTAGTTAGTGTGTTTAGTTAGTGTGTTTAGGATGTTCTTTGTCTTGGTTAATTGAATGTGAGTTGAAGGACGGCTGTAAAGCGCTTGGAGCTAGCATTTGACAGGATGAAGTTCTGTATGAATGTTATTTATTATTTTAATTATTATCATAACTTCCTGTGGGAAACACAAGACGGAGACATCAGTGTCGGTTTCTCTTCTTCAAGAGCAGGAGTCAGATGTCACAATATCAAACCTGGAGTCACCACAGTGTAGGGAAAGCAGCAATGGCAGGGATAGTTCACCCATACTTTGTGGCCATGTGTTGTAATGATTTAACTTTTCTGTTCTGCGGTTCTCAATCTCATGTAACAGGCAGTACTATAACGCTTTGCCACATCTGACCCAAGCGAAATTAAACGTTTTATAATCCAAGTTATGGTATTCTTTTTCATGAATAAAATGTACGAGACTGTAAATCACAGGGTTGCATTGTGACAAGACAGACACAGGGTGTAATGTCTGGGTGCTAACACTGAATCAGAAGAACTACCAAGTGATACAGAAAACTGAAAGAAAATGTCAAGATTGTCGTGTCAACAACAGGTCGTAACTCTTGAAATTTAACCTGGTCAAGGAGTGGATTTGGAGGTCACTTAACCCATTGTTTTCTTATCGCATTCAAGCGCAGAATATGACACGTACAGATGTATAGGCCTATTATTAGAAGAAAATTCCGTACATTTCAACCACCTTGAACTCTTGCAGTTCTTTGCCGATTTCGTATTTGTTTTCTTATTGAAATGGTGGTATAAAGCCATAAAGGGTGGCAGATTAGAGATAATAATATGATATCAGGATTTCAGGATTAGGGATAGGAACAGGGTGAGGGATAGGCTTAGAGTTATAAATTGGGAGGCCTTGACTGGGTGGCCGGAAATTAATGTTGAATGGACAGCATGCCAGTGAGAGGTGTCATTGTTTAGTTAAATGGTATACCTCCTCGTTCACAAGCAAGACTTTTCACATACAACGTACTCCTAACTAAAATGCTGTAGGAATTTAGCACAGAATCAGCGACTTAACGGGCCAAGGGCAAACGTTAAATTTTACTCACCTTTAAGCTCTTAGTTTTCTTTTTTATTTCGGCGTGGCTTTCTCCCTCTCCCCTCCCCTCTCCCCCCAATCTTTCCTTTTCTCACTGCCCCACCCCTGATCTAACTAAGTTTCACGTTGAAAGCGTGCGACAGTTTCCCTTGCAATGGGTTTATCGAAGTCAGCAAAAAAAACCAAAACAAAACGACCATAAATATAATATTTTACAGTAATAACATTATCAAAAGATTGCCTGAAACTTCAAAGAACACAGCAGTTCGATACAAAAATCGATCAGGTTGGATTATTTGTCGTCCAGGATAATTAATTTTATAATTTTTAAAACTGTCATGTGGGCAGCAGTGTTGAAGTGGCTAAATTGCACCACAGTGAAACACCCTCGCCACAAGTTGTTTTGTTTTTTTAAAATCTTTTTTAATTATTTTTTAAATTAGATTTACTTATATAAACAAACAAGTGAACGGGGATTTCGTGTCGAATGCACGACTGGCGGTTCAGTTTCACAAGTAGCCCGCTGTTGTAAGCTGTTCGTGCCAGGGACAACCAACAGCGTTCTAGGGTAAGGATTCTTTTTCCAAAATTCAAAAGCGTTTTGAAGAGAGTGAGAAATATCGGGCGACATGAAGAGAGCAGTAAACACGATTAGAAAAGAGCATTATTATTATCTTTTATGGCCTCTTCTATGGCTCACTGAGCCCGTCACTAGGGCGTGAATCTAGCTTGTGTTACACCAATCATACTGGTACACGTACCGTGTAGGGGATCCTGGTTTGTTTTTTCATGCTTGTTTGGGGTGTGTTCCTTTACCTATCTCTCTCTGAAGTGATTTATTGCAAAGTCCAGGTGTAGTCCCGACCTGTCCAGGTGAGTACAATGTACTTAATACCAGAAAGCATTACGTTTGAAAGGACTACCATAATGAGGTACATAACTTTAGAGGCACCTTTATTCATGTACTGAGTGTTAACAAAGAATTTGTAGTAGTACAAGGAGTGTAGAGTAGTCTTCTTTGGTGTTGATCACTGTGCTGCACGTAAAGTATAAAAACGTTCACCTTGTGGTACTATACCAGGGCCCAATAAAGCTAGATGGAATATAGTAATCAGAACTATTAATAATAAAATTGTCGTAAAAAATTACAAAGGGACGGAGTTAGAACTGGGGGAGAAACTACGGGAGAACGGGGACCAAGTAATTAAAATTAAACAACTAGGAAAGACCAATACCTACCTGGTGATTTATAAGGGCGACAAAAATTTGGAAATAAAGAATAAATATGGGCAAAAGATGAATTTAGAAAAATTTAGAGAAACCAAGACCAAGTGTAAACTCTGTGGGAAATTCGGCCATGACGAAAGTAAATTTAAACAACAAGACATATGTAAACAACAAGAAGCAATAGAAGTACATGGAATAGAAAAATCGCCTCAACCAATCCCCAGAGAAAGACCTCTATACTCTGACACAGTCAAATGTGATCAGAAAGATAATAAAATTAACATTGAGCAAATCAAAACTACAATTCAAGCAGAAATAAATAAAATAAACGACTTAATAATTAATAAAATGGAAGAAATTCGTCAGGAACTAATAAATAAAATTGAAAACCTTTAGGGAATGAAGGAAGAGGCAATAAATACCAATTTAGAACGAATGTTAAATGAAATTAAAACAATAAAACAAGTCGCTGACAAAATTACTACGCCCATTAAAACTAAAGCAACAGTCAATAGCCCGCTGAAACGAACTAGGAAAAAAATAAACAGATTAGGGGTCCCTTCTCCCGAGTTGGTATTTCAAGAAGTTACTGACAATAAAGATAAAAATGGCGAGATTGAGATACCAAGGATGACTAGGAATAAAAGAAAGAAGAGACAAGATGCCGATCAAGATAATCCATTGGAATGCGGGGGGAATCCGAAATAAAAAACCGGAAATTCTAGATTTAATGAACAAGATCCCACCATGGTACTAATCCAAGAAACCAAATTGGGGGGGGGGGGGGAATCACAAATTTCATATAGCTGTCTATGAAATAGTTAGGCATGATAACCAAAATTTTCAAGCAGGTGGGGGGCTAATCACTTTAATTAAAAAAGGAATGAACTACAGTGTACATAAAATTCATATCGGAATCAAACGAACTTCAGACAGTCAGAATTATGGTAAATAGCCAAACACATCTTTATGTAACCAACTTATACATTAGGCAGCCCTCCGAAATCACGCTTGCAGACCTAACAGAACTGGACAGAGACGTAGACGCAAACCACATTATAGGGACCGACAGTAATTGTCATAACCGATTGTTGGGGGGGGGGTGAGAAAGAAGACACTGGGGGACTAGTGATAGAAAAATATATACTGGAAACAGATAAAATATTATTAAATAACGGGGCAGTCACTAGGTTAAGCCAGACGCACACACAAAAGGACAGCGCCATAGATCTATGGCAGATCAGGGAATTGGGATACCTATAGGTAGTTGGGAGGTTTACGCAGACACATTGACTTCAGATCACTTCCCAGTTATAGTTAAACTAGGAGTAGAAACTGAATACGAAAACAATACAAGTAAAAAATTCAACTTCAGAAAAATAAACTGGGAAGTATTTAAAGAAGAAACCAAAAAGATTATAGAAGAGCAGATCTGGGACGACGACATAGACATACATGCAGCCAACATACAAAATTTTCTAGAGTCAGCCATACGAAATGCCAATGGGGAAAATCTCCATTATGGCAAAGTAGTAGCACCAGTAAACCCAAACCCAAAGAGACAGGTGCCATGGTGGGATAAAGACTGCAGAGATATGAAGAATGAAAGGAAAAATGCACTTAAGAAGTATAGGAAGGATAAAACTTTAGAAAACCATCAAAAATATCGAACAATTAGGAACAAAGCCACCGCAGTCTTTAGAAGAAAACAACAAATATATTTCGAAAATTTCTGTGCAAACCTCAGAATGGACACGCCGCAGAGCGAAGTATGGAAAAAGATTTTAAAAATGGAAGGGAATTACTCATTTTTAAAAGTTGCCCCCCTTAAAGAAAATAATGCTATATATATATATATATCTTTCAAATAAAGAGAAAACTAATAAGTTGGCCTCATTTTACCAACAACTTAGCCTGGGGGAGGAATCAGATTTCGGAATTAACACATTATTATACCAGAAATTCGGCCCAACCGATGATCCCTACGATGACCCGCTGACCATGAGAGAACTCCAGGGAGCGCTAAGTGGGAAAAGGGGAGACTCCGCCCCGGGGGGGGGGGGAGGGATGGGATCACCAACACTGCCCTCAAAAACACCTCTGAAATATTTAAGGTCGCGCTCCTGGAGTTCTTTAACCGCATCTGGGAAACGGGACAGATACCCTTAACATACAAACACGCACATGTAGTACCCATCCCAAAACCAAATAAGGATCCGCATGACCCGGCATCATACCGACCCATCTCATTAACATCACACATAGGTAAAACATCAGAAGCCATTGTCAAAAATCGGTTACAATCTTTCATCGAAGGGGAGGGAATTATTTCAAACAGGCAGGTTTTCGTAGGCACAGACAAGCACTAGATAATGTAGCCTACTTAGAACATTACATTAAAGCGGCTTGGGGAAGTAGACTAGCACAGTAGGAGTCATATACTTAGACATGAAATCTGCATTTGATATTAAGAGGGAAGGGATTTTACAAAACCTAAATTTATTCGGAATTAAGGGAAGGTTGTATAATTACATTTTAAACTATCTCACACACAGAACCTTCCAAGTTAGAATAGGACACACATTTTCGGAATCACATGTGCAGCCCCACGGGACCCCCCAGGGAGGAATTCTGTCGCCGATCTTGTTCAATATTGCAGTAAACCATACCAAAAACGTAAAATTACATTCTGAAACTGAAATACTGCAATATGCCGATGATATAGCTATCTTTAGGAAAGGTAAATTGGGCAAAGTAACACGCAGCTCATTACCAAAAGTTTTAGAAAACGAGGCAAATATTATTGAACAGTTAGGATATTTGGGATTAAAAGTAAACGCCTCGAAAACACAATTAGTCTTTTATAACTCAAAAAAGAATGGAAAAGTTCAAATTCAAGGCACCCCTGTACAATCCACGTCATCGGCAAAATTTCTGGGGGTCATTTTGGATCGAAACTTAACATATAGGGAGCAGATCGGTGACAGAGCTAGAAAGAGTCTGGGAGCCCTAACTGTAATGAGGATTTCCGGCTGGAGATACGCCGCCCCCTTCAAAACTAGGCTTCTACTCTATAACAACTATATTAGGGCTAGATTTTCATATGGGGAGGAGCTCTATCACACAGGAAACAAAACTAGCTTAGACAGCCTGGATTGCATACAATACTCAGCCCTTAAAAACCTATCACAAATATATAGTGGATCCAGTCAATTAAAATTAAATGCGGCTCTTAAAATACCCCCTTTACATCTGGAAAGAACTAAAAGCATTCTGAAATACTGGGCCAGAACAAAATTAAATCCAGACAACCCTATAAACATCATTCAAAACTATGAAACTGAAATCCAACTTAAACGAAAGCCGCGACCAGACACATTAAGGAGTAAAAGTCTCATCCATAACATGATTGAACTGTCCCATAAACTCGGGGGCGGTGATCTCCAGCTGGACTGCTAACTCCCACTTCCACCAACCTGGGGGCTCGTGGGACTCACTTTAGACACCGCCCTGGCCGATGAAATTAGTAAAAAACTAGATACACCTACCATTATGAAAGCCAGGGTGTACGAACACATAGAAAGATAATACAAACACACAGATTTACACGGATGGGTCGAAGACAGAGGATGGGCGTGTGGGATTGGGCATCTACAGCACAGACACAGATTTAGATAGGTCAATCAGAATCAGACAACACGAGTATACTCACCGCAGAGCTACACGCAATACAACAAACACTTATAGAACTGGACGCCCGCCGGATCACGGACCGACGGCTGACCATTCTTACAGACTCACTATCAGCCATAAAGACAATACAGACAGAAAGCCAGACCAACAGCAAACACAACATGATACACAGCATCATCACACTTGTAGATAGGATCTCCAGATGCGGTACAGATGTGGTCCTGCTATGGATACCGGGGCACGTGGGGATCACCGGAAACGAACGGGCCGACCTCCTGGCTAAGAGTGCCACAACTAAAATAGAAATTTTAAATATAAAATTAGACAAAAGTGACATCTATAGTCTAATTAAAAAACATGTAAATGAAATTTGGAAAAATGAATTTGAAGATTATTTAAACCAAAAAGCGACTTCAAAACAAATATATCAAAACTGGGATATATTTAGGATGGATTTTAGTATACCCAGTGAAACAGGTTTAAATATCTTAAGGACAGGTATACATAGGCTTAGGGGCAACTACAATTGCAATCTCTGCGACGTGCCCATGACGACAGAGCACATCCTTTTTCATTGTAGGAAAAATGATACTGAAAGAAACAAACTTAAAACTCTAATCTCAGAAACATTTACCTTGGCCGGCATCTTGTCTCTAGTTGATAATAGTTTTAAAAAAGAAAAAAGGGCCCTGGTTAATAAAATAAATCTGTAAGTTGACTGCAGCAAAGCTGGCAGCCCTGGCCTGGCGGATCAGTGAACCATTATGGTAGCAGCTGCGCCGCTCGACATCCAATCGCGTAATAGCGTGCTGAGGTCGGCCGCCGGTGGGGGCCGGAGGCCGGGTGACGCCGGTACGACCGGACACGAACTGATAGGAGGCTCGCCAGCCATAAAATAAATTAAATAGAATATTTTAGAATAAAAACCTTAAATAAATATATTAATATACGCACAGTGTATTTTGTTAAATAAATTTATTTTAAAAAATAAACTTTTTTTCTGCCAGGGCCGACAGACTTTTTCTGCCGGCCCAGCCATACAGGCAGAAACAATGGCCTCGGATGCCTATTGCACCCGGGACCACCCAACGCAGAGTTTTTATAAAGATCCCTGAAATTATGCTCTGCTGCGGGACTAGTCTTGGTGCCGTCAGGCTCCCTGGCGGCACCAGGAACTAAAGATCAAAATTCAAAAACCCTAGAGCCCTGCGAGGCCTTAATATCTTATTACTTGTTTTAACTGGGGCTCTAGAGGAAAACAGTCAATTGGTGATATGTTTTATTGGCAATAAAGGGATCAAACTCCTGAAAGGGACAGTGTCCCAGAACTGCTGTCCACTTATCTCCCTTCATCTGTCACTTGTCTTGCCCCTACCTTGGCACTCACCAGAAAATGAATAAAACTAAATACCATGACCAGAAGAGACGAAGAACGACGACAACAAAGCAAACAAGAAGCATTACAGAATCAAGAACAGGGGGCCAACAGCACTATGCTGAGGCCCCCGAGAAACAAAAGAACTCATCGCTGGCGCCAGTGAAGTTCTGAACACGGACGCCCCTAAAGTTGCGTCTTTGAAATGTCCACGCTGTGTTCCTCAAATGGAACTCTTTGCCCTACAGTTCACTGATTGTAGTCTAAATAATGCAAACTGCGTGTGAGAATAATCCATGAAATAAAAACAGCATGTTTATCTTCCTAGATGGCTGGGGTCTCTAGGCTATGAGATCGTAAATGTTAAAAAGGGTTCTTGGATCTGGACAAGATGAATTCTAGAAAAATCACCGGTAGATCATTTACTCAAGTCCCTCTTTGTTGTTGATCAGAATCAAAATATATTAACATATGAAAGAGGAATAATTGGTTCTAGATTTGTTGCGATTTGTAAAGCTGGTGATCAGATGTAGCCAGACAATAAGAGTATGTTGAATTCCTGATTGAAATAGTCTCTGAAATCTTTTGGGGGCAAGCAAGAATGATTAGTCAAGGCCCTCATTGTTGTCGACCTGAATCTGACTCAGCATTATAATGAAGGCCGTGGCTATTCTTACGGCAGCCGTAAGAATAGAACTGAGGCTATTCTTACGGCAGTCGCAAAATGATGACGTAGGGCACACATTTCGTTTTTACCGTTTCCGGCAATAACGATGACGTAGCTCGATCTCGGTTGGAAAATGGCGGCGGCACCAGGCCGAACCGACGAAACCGGCATCTTTGTTGGTAGCTACCCCTTGGGCTTTCCCTGATATGTCAGACTACTGCCCAGACGAATATCGGCCTACGGCCTCGATGATACAAACTGACTAGACCATCACGTCCTCAGTTCTATTCTTACGGCTGCCGCAAGAATAGCCACAACGTATAATGAATTTCAACGAATGAGGAATAACCATTATTGTTGACTTGTTGCTAATATTGTAAAGTTGTAGTGTCACATTGTTTTTGTATGCCATCACAGAGATAGCGTGTACAGTCCGAGACAATGCCATCCTACAAATTGTCGTACTTTGACGCCCGCGGACGGGCTGAGCTGACCCGTCTACTGTTTGCCTTTGCTGATGAAGACTATGAGGACGCGAGGATTCCAATGCAGGAGTGGCCCAAATACAAACCTTGTATGTCATAAGGGAGAGAGAAAGAGAGGAGACAGCAAGAAACAGACAGACAGACATATTGATGGATGGACAGATCGATGGGCGGGTGGGTGGGAGCGACGGAGAGGGGAGAGGGAGAGAGAGAGAGAGAGGGAGAGAGGGGACAGCAAGAAACGGAGACAGACAAATGGATGGATGGACGGATGGATGGATGGATGGGTGGATGGATGATTGGATGGGTAGATGGATGGATGGGTGTGAGGGTGGGAAGGACGGAGAGGGGGGGGGAGAGAGAGAGAGAGAGGAGACGGCAAGAAACAGAGACAGACAGACAAATGGATGGATGAATGGACGGTTGGATAGGTAGATGAGTGGATGGATGGGAGTGTGGCAGGGACAGAGAGGGGAGAGAAAGAAAGAGGAGACAGCAAAGAAACAGACACAGACATATGGATGGATGGATGGGTGGATGGATGGGTAGATGGATGGATGGATGGATGGGTGAGTGGGTGGGTGGGAGGGCCGGAGAGGGGAGAGAGAGAGAGAGAGAAACTGAAAGGTAAATATTAAGAAAATGTTTCTTATTGATTTTTCAGCCATGCCATTCTTACAAGTACCTACATTAGAGATAGATGGCAAAGTCTACGCACAGAGTGTTGCTATTAATGCTTATCTGGCCAAGGAATTTGGTGAGTAAATGTTCCACATCCTCCTTGCCATTCTTCTTGGCATCCTCATCAGCGTCACCTTAATTATTATAAACCATTTTCTTCTCTCTGTATCTTATTGGTTTGTTTCCTTTCCGTCACCCAAAATTGTGATGTTGCCCGCTATATGCCCCCCTCCACACCCCCCCCCCCCCAAAAAAAAACAACCACATATATATAAAAAATCACTCATTTATTTTTTTTTAATTTTGTATTTGATACTCTGAAGCTTATAAAATAGCTATAAGCAAAGAAAAATAAAAGAGAAAATGCTGCCGAGTATGCGTCCTTGGAAATATTCGGGAGGAGGGGGCACGGCAGCTGAGCATGCGCACTTGCAACGATTTTTGGGGGAGAGTACGGCAGCTGAGCAAGCGCACTCGTAAATATTAGGTATAATCCAAGAAGTTGAAACTCTTGAAAGGAAAATAATGGCCTTGTAGCTTTTGATGACAGATGAATTTATAAAATTCGAAATTTCGTAGGAACAGTGTCATATACTGTGACGCCAAATGAAACAAAACCAAGACAAGAATACTCAGAATAAAGTATCATAGTTATACCAAATAAGTATTACTATTAGTCTGACAATGTCATGGATTTACCCGCCTCAAGACTCGCTGATTTTCTCGTGTGGCCATCTGTTCGTCCGCCTTTCGACCCTTCTCTGCAGTTTATCATAAAGTTTTTCAAGATTTTTTTGTTTGGGGGGGGGGGGGGTGGGGAAAGGGGATTTGATGAAGGTTGTAACCTGTGCATATTGATAATTTAGTTAATGTCCATTGTAAATACTTATTTTTGTGTTGTGGCAATTTTCCTCTTTGTATTTATTTATCACATAATGTTATGGCATTCCAACGATGCAAATGACCCAGACGATCTCTCTACCTCTCGTGTGTGCGCCAGTTGTCCTTCTCCCTCTCTCTCTCTCTCTCTTCTCCTCCTTCTCTCTCTCTCTCTGTCTTTTCTCCCCTTCTCTCTTCTCTCTATCTCTTTCTCCCCCTCTCTCTTTCTTTCTCTCTCCCCCTCATTTTGTGATACCATGTTGTGCCAAGCCAAACTGCGACCAAACAATACTATAATATAATAATATGATATATTTTGTGTGTTTGTATGTGTGTATAGTTTAGCCATGACACCTACTGACCCATGGAACTATTCACTCTGAAGTCACTAATTGTTATAACCTTCTCTTGCAGGTCTTTACGGCAAGACCAACATTGAGATGCTCCAGACAGACCAAGTCATAGCACTGTTATATGATTTCACTGAAAAGTTAGTGGAGGCGGCCTATGAAGAAAGCGAGACCAGTATTACCGTGAAGGTACCCAACAGGGATTTCCATGATTTGTTTGGAGTTTTGATGATAGTTAGCTCTATAAATGGGCTTCTCAGATTTTTTTTAAAAAATGCATTTTTTTTTTTTGTACAGCTTCACCTCAGTACACCAGCGCTGGAAAAGTTCATGTCACCACTTGGGTTTAACTACTGGCTCAGTAGTGGTTGCACAAATTCCAAACTGTCTTTCATACAATAATTTTGGAATTGTCTGTAGAGATTGATCTTTAAATCTCTGTACCCCCCCCCCCTTTCTCTGCCAACTGTGCTAATTCTTTTTCTTCGTTCGAGTTTACTTACGCCCCCCCCCCCCCCACGCACTCATTCACATCATTTCTTCAGTAAGTAAAAATCTAACAAACAATAATTCATAAACAAATGTACGTTTTTCCCCCATCCGTTCAATCAGTGTTTCATCCTGGCACATAATAACTATTTAACTCAGTGGACTATCTCATCAAACCTCCTAGGCCCTAATGCACTCTTTGTTTTGCCCCACAGCCAGAGGTAGACAACCATTTCAAAGAGGAAGAAGCGCCGAAGTTTATGGGTTTCCTGGAAAAACTGTTGAAGGAAAACGGAACTGGATTCTTTGTGGGAGATGCGGTAAGCAAAACTTTTCTGATTATCCAATTTTCTTCTGTATTATAATTCTTCTCTGGCTTAAAATTTTTTTTTAAATCTTGATTTTGTAAGATAACAAATGTTAAGGTGTGGTAAATGTTAGAGTAAATTTAAATCATAACTGTCATGATTACATTTCCACAATTTGTATTCCGCTATATGCCCCCCTCCACACCCCCCCCCCAAAAAAAAAACAACCACATATATATAAAAAATCACTCATTTATTTTTTTTTAATTTTGTATTTGATACTCTGAAGCTTATAAAATAGCTATAAGCAAAGAAAAATAAAACGTGAAAATGAATTAAAATCTCAATAGATTCTTGTGGTCGTTGAGATAATACTAGACAGTTATTTTGCAGAAACTGCATACTTATTTAGGATTTGTTTGCTGTTTCATTCCAATAACGCCTATTTCAACAGAATATAAATTATCCATTTTATGCCACTAAATTTGGATTGTTTTGTTGAAGACTGCCACCTTGAAACTCTTTGCATTCTCTCAGCCACTTAATTGCTCGACAGCTTGTTGGTAATACATTTTCTAGTCGCAGGCCACCTTCAAATACGCGACAGCTGGACAGAAGAGCGCACTCTAAATGCGCCCGTGGGCATTCAGTTGAGTTAAAATCTCAATAAAAAAAAACCCAGCAAAACTGGAACAGTAGACTACGTAATAATTATGTGCCTGAAAAAAGCCGTGGTCAAATGTACGATTTTTTCAAATAATTTGAATACTTTCGTGTACAAAATGACGATTTGAGACAAGGTAAATAACGATGAAATGTAAACAGCACAAGCAGTGTGTAGCCAGTACAATCTCCGCATCAAGGTTTAATTAGTGTAGATCCAGTTTTAACGACAATCTGTTATTTTATGTCGTCCGGACTTCATCACGAAATTCAATTTGTAACTTAACCGGACCAAAACCAACTTGATGTTAATCGTTACATGAGAGTGTAAACTTCCAAAATGCTTCAGTGTGTGTAAAAATAATTTTTATATGGTCACTTTTTCCGGCCGATTTGTGCGAAAAATGTAGGCCTACCGGGGAAAGGTTATTTTACTGTAAGTGACGAGGCGAAGGGAATCTTAACTCTAACCGTAGCCCTCGCATTTCCCTCAAAGATAACCGTGGAAACAGTGATCATTTCTGGCACAAAGCCCAAACAGTCATTCCGTATGAATTTTTTTGTTCTTACCCATGGCCGAAAGATTCAGTATGGCTTTGTTGTTATCATTATCTCTTCTTCTTCTCGGTGATTGATGGACGCTTCTGGATCGGACTTCTCCTGCCATATCGATCTGTTACATTCTGTCGATCGACCTCTTTTTTCCTAGCATAATTTGAATGTTGTCGTATCCACGTGCTGTCTCCAAACGCAAATTCCAACTCTTTTTTTTTTTTTCTTTTAAATCATAATTCCATGTTTGACATTCACAGTTGACACTGGCTGACATGGCTGTCTTTGAAAGTATAGACAACTGCAAGTGCATTGGTTTCTCGTGGATAGATGATGACTGCCCAGAACTCCAGACCCTAGTAAAAAAAGTGAGAAATTTGGAGAAAATTAAAGCTTATCTGGCCAGTCGGAAACCTACAGATTTCTAGGAGTGGCAAACTTCAATGGGTGGAACAGCTGGTGCTATCAGTCAGTAAAGCTGCACTCTACAACGGCATACTCGTTTAGACACCTCCTTTTTATTTATCTATTTAGTTTATGCGTTCTCTCAGTATTAAATTATCCTTGTTTTTCATGCATACCATTGTACATACATTACTGCTCAAGAAGAATGCCAAAGCAAACTTGAATCTCTGTAATGAGAGTCAATTTTCTATAATTATGTAATGTTGCCTTATCAACACACTGGGAATTTAGTACTTAATATTTTTGTGACTACTGAGGATTGGCAATATACGTTTAATGAGCTAATTTACACCTTGTTCAAGGCCTTCTGTGAAACTTGTAACATCATGATTCATTCTGTTTCACTTCACATTGTGTGTATGATTTCATCCCAAAACGGAATTACCTTGATGACATTGAAAAGACATGTCGGGTGCTTGAAAGTTCCAGCAGGTCAATGGCTAAAACCAGACAATGAGATGTCGCTGATAAGGGCCTGCTTGTATAATAGGATGTCCTTACTGTAATTTACAGGATAAGTCACTCGGTCATCTAACAGTTCGAAAAAGGAGAAATAATACTGATGAAACAAATATGTACAACTGAAGAAATTTCTGCCGTTTATGAAACTGATGTCTACCTATCGTTTTCTTGTGCCCCATGAATTATCCTTTAAGAGTTGGATATGTATGAAACTTCATATTAAACGAATTCATTTTTTGTTTCAGTTACTTGATTGGTGTTGCTTGCCTTATTCACCATGGCCATCTTTAAGTACAATTAATATACTTAGTTGTTGGAT
Source organism: Onchidella celtica (assembly GCA_963931925.1). Lineage (NCBI taxonomy): Eukaryota > Metazoa > Mollusca > Gastropoda > Systellommatophora > Onchidiidae > Onchidella > Onchidella celtica. The sequence goes on from OZ007572.1 coordinate 9,058,019, forward strand.
GAAATAAGATAAGAATCAATTTATTATTCCACAAGGGACGTTCACAGAGCGTATAGAAGCACACAGTACATGATATACAGTTTACATTTAACGCATCATTACATGAATATATAACAATTTAATAACTGGCATAACCTTGAAGTAATATAACACGGAATCTTAATAAAATATGGCAAACATCTGACTAGAATGCCTTGTTGCGGGGAATCTGGGAAAATGAAATTAATCGTGTGATCGGATATTGTGATTGCGTGCTCACCCTCACCATTATGAGAGCGCGTTGGCCCGCCGACTCGGGGAATACACAGATGTGATTCTTGAAATTGGGTTTCGATCAGCAGTGTGTAAATTGAAGTACAGAACGAAATTTCCTGTCACACTTTTTAATTCAACTCCAAGAAAATGCGTCTTTTCTTTTTCTCCGACTCAAAACGTCGGAACACTTTCTTCTGTTCAACGTACCGTAGGTCTGGCGCAATATCAACGAAAGTATAAAAAAATATACGACCTTTGAAAGTAGGCATGCGGATACACCTTTACTTCTTTCTATGCGTATTATGATTTTCTGTGGAATTTTAACGCTCAGTGGTTAAAAGCTTTTATTGATTAAATTGGAGGCCTTACTTCCTTTATAATATGAAGCCCTTTCCTGCGACGACAGGATAGTGTACAGAGAAGGGGCGAGCTTCAATAATATTGAACGTTAAGAATGTTTCTCAACTTGTTCCGGTGTGACGAAGTATTTCGGTCCTTCATAGTAGACGTTCCCCCGGGACAACTACTTCGTGGTTCACGCTTTGTGGCAGCTGTGAAATATTTGTTCCCCCATTGCAGATGGTCCCCCCCGGAACAAATGCTATGAAGTAGTTGGTCCCCCAGGAACAAGTACTATATTGAAGATGGTCCCCCCGGAACAAATGCTATGAAGTAGTTGGTCCCCCAGGAACAAGTACTATATTGAAGATGGTCCCCCGGAACAAATGCTATGAAGTAGTTGGTCCCCCAGGAACAAGTACTATATTGAAGATGGTCCCCCCGGAACAAATGCTATGAAGTAGTTGGTCCCCCAGGAACAAGTACTATATTGAAGATGGTCCCCCCGGAACAAATGCTATGTAGTTGGTCCCCCCTTAACAAATAAACTTCATAGTAAACGGTCTTCCCTTTACTTTACCAATAATGAAAAATTTTGACAATTTGTAACAATTACTGTTGGAAAGAAATTCTGGTCCCGTGAATAATGTTCCTTTAAAGTCTGTAAATTAACCATCACCACTGCATGCAGTTAGGTTCGATACTTTTATCTTGTCAGTTAATAGGACTACCAGTCTCGACAGTGTTGGTGCTGTTGCTAATTTCGTCGTTTCCGAAAGATAAAACAAAATTTTAAAAATAAAACAGAACTTAACTATCGAACATGTGACCATTGATAGACAGTTTCTTACTGCCCTTTTCTCCTCCGACAGCAATGACAAAACAACGATTACAACAACAACCGCAAGTAATACTACTTCTAGTTTTCAGTTGACTCTCTCTACTTCTGTCTGTCCGTCTGTCCATCTGTCTGTCTGTCTGTCTCTCTCTCTTACATGTATTTACATCAACATCCGCGATATCCCAGTATGTTAGATGAATGACACTTTATTTTGTCGGGGTTTTGATTTCTTGTTTCAACACAATGAAGCCGTCATTATTTTCACCAGTCTCAGGCCAGCTGCCGTGAAATAAGATGCTTTAGAGAGTGTTTCGTGTCGGCTCCTAGAGCAGAATGAATCTGAAATAATGAGTATTCAAATATTCGACACTGTTTTAAATACCTTAGCCATAAATGTGCGTTTGCAAGAAATACAATTCTATCCACATTCCCCATTGCGTCTTAGCGTGAGATGAGCGAAGTACAACGTATTGTCTTTGTTGCTTTCTCTCTTCAATAATTGACAGTACTGCATGACAGTGTTGTAACTCGGCTTATTTTCAGACGAATGTGTTCAATTTTGAAATCGAAGAGGCTTTTTCCAAAACTGGGTAAGTCAAATTTTGCATGATTTATGACCCCTTTCAGACAGTTGTTCAAAATTAGTGTAAAACGCTGTGTAAGTGTTCAGGTAAAACTTCACATAAAGACGGGACATAGCAAGTTTTAAGTGAACACCTACACCGCGTCTTACATTCATTTTGATTGACCATCTGGAAGGGGCCATAATTCATGAAAAAAAATTGACTTAGTTTTGGAAATACGCTCTTCAATTGTCTTCCCATCAATTGGCTTATGAAAAAAAGAAGAAAAAAAAATTCGCAGACGAAAAACAAGGAAGGGGGAGTGTGTGATAAATTCACAACTATTCTAACGAATATTCCTCATAACGGCCTGTTTACACTGGTAGGTTTTAGGAATAGAAAAAAGGAATGGGGGACTGTGGGAAGAACTCTCCTGGCTTTCCGTCTTTTGTTTTCCAATTTCCCTCTTCGAAACGCCGTTTGTTTTATATTGGTCCATTTTCTGAATGAGAAGCGATGTGCATTGTTTGTTTTGGTCATGTTTCGAAGTGGGGAAATGGAAAGCAAAAGTCGGAAAGCCAGAAGAGTTCTACCCACATAGTCCCCCATTCCTTTTTTCTATTCCTAAAACCTACCACCAGTGTAAACAGGCCTTAAGCGGCTATTCGAATGTGCGAACAGCTGTTTTGAATATCCCAACACTACCCGTGTTCAATGTTTGGTGGGTCATCTGGTTTTGATTGTTGGTTACACAATATTTGGTTATCTGGAGGTCTTGCGCCATTCATCTCCGTATCTCAACTGCGGCTAAGTGGCTCGTTCTGTTCAAGCTTTGACGGGTGATGAGACACGGGTATCTCCTCTTTACCTCTGCTCCGGCAAACTGTGAACTCTACATATTTTGCTCTCTGTCACTTGAAGGACCAGGTAGGCTCACCAGTGCACCAGCGCATTTCCCTTTTTTTTTTCTTTCTTGGAACAATGGATGAGCTATTCGTGTCAAAACGAGCATGTTGTGCATATTGCTGTAATCTCTCCTGTAAGACGGAATTTAATCTTATTTAACGCGACTTTATTGTAAAGTAAAATTTACACATCGCCATACATTTCACATCCTGGCGTATCAACAACGTTTCTCATTTTGCAGGAGTGCTTTTCAGAGTTTGTGACATTTGTTGTTCTCTTCCGTGGCAAAAATGTTTCTGTCGGTAATTTCAAAACTATTAAAGATGTCAATACTCTATGTCACTCTTAGAGAATATAGATCTAAGTAATGATAAAGTAATCATAATTCAAATTCACCAAAATCATCGCTACGCCAGTACGTCAGATGGACCAATTTGGACGATGGACGATAATAATAATTTATTATATTTTTTCTTCACTTTTTAGCCCCCAAATACATTTATTTTCAAAATTCAGGTGTCTTTTGGTTGAAAATCCTATATATAGACGGTCGCAGCCTTAGGGTACAAACATAGAGGCCACCGAATTCTGTCACCGAGCCACTAGGCGCTTTAGGTGAGAAGAATTGCACTATATAAACGGACCGAATGTAGGTGGGCTCTGTGTGCAGTTGTTGAAATTATATAGTGCAATTCTTCTCACCTAACGCGCCTAATGGATCGGTGACAGAATTCGGTGGCCTTTATGTTTGTTCCCTTCGGCTTTCACACGCCTGAAACTGTCTTTCGGTTTGAAAGCCTTATGTAAAATACTTCTGTTTGGAGATATTTTTACTATGTCTGTGAGATCTAAGACCACCGCCCTTACATAATTATGACGAAATAAGTGTGCAGCTAACGTTCTTCACGGCTTCAAGCCTTGAGCCCACCCACATGCATTGAAAGAAAAAGAAAACATTTCCATTTTTTCCCTTGGCCGTGATTTGTCAGATTTGAGGTCTTTATTTTAGGAGGTTCGCTGCCCTTGGCATTTACACCTCACTTTACTTGTTTTATTATTTCTTGTTCTGGCGGGGGGGGGGGGGGGGGAGATGATATGGATAAATTTTAATCTATTAATTTCAATTTTGCCCGGGCAGCGGCCTTTCGGCCTGCTCTTTACGATTTCCAACTGCCAAGGTATCTTTAACGTGCGCAACGTGCACACGGGCCCTCCCAATTTTTTCGTCCTTATCCGAGAAGACTAGGTACTCGATCCTACCCCCCCCCCCCCCCAATAGGACCAGGGACTTGAAAATATGAGAAAAATTCAATTTCCAAGAACTACTCGATCCTACCCCCCAATAGGACCAGGGACTTGAAAATATGAGAAAAATCCACTTTCCAACATGCCTGCACTGCCCGGGTTTAGAACCCGGGACCCTTGGCATGAGAGGCGAGCACCTTGCCTCTAGACCACCTTGTCCCCATTTGTCAATGGGTGGATGCAGTTTTTATACTGGTACAAAATGCTCATCAAAAAATAAGGTGTTATTTTTAATTCTCTGTATGTAATATTTCATAGGTGTATTGGAACTGGCCCCACGATGAAAATGGAGGGCTTTGCACATAGTTTGGAAACTGGCATCCTTAAGACGAGTTTTTGGTTTTTAGGTCAATAGGGTCTGGCTATGTATTTTTCATTTCCATGTATAACATTTCGCCTTTGCATTGGTTAAATCTTAAAGGGCTAGTGCTCTCAAGATGGTGAATGTTTTAAACAATTATACAAATATTCATGTGATACTTTAATGTTTATAGGGCAGATTTCATTTCTAAGTATTGCAATCTAAGACAAATATAAGCTCGGTGGAATGATCGAGAGAATTACCCTTTGCAGAGACAAAAACCATGTACAAACGAATGCCATTTTGCCATCAACATTAAGCCGTGATGACATCAAAATTAGACGCCGATATCATAAATTTTACAAGGTTTTCACTTCTCTTACAAAACTGTACTATTCCCCCAATGTTTTCTGGGTTAATGACTCCCTGAATGAAAATTGATATAGGAAATGGGAATCGTGAACATTTGGTCTATCAATATCAGGTATTCTACAAGTTTTACTTTGCCTTTGTATGAACTGTTTGGTACATTGTATAATCTATTGATGTCCGACATGCATAGGCTACTAGGTCTGAACCCTAAATCCCTGTGACACCACCCACTTCTTTCATCAGCATAGAGCCCAAGCAGGCAGGGGCGCGGCTGTTATCTATCTGAACTTTGACCTTCAATGCACAACTGACTTTGAAATTTTCTAACCATGAACTTAAGAAAGAGCGTCAACGGGGGAAATGTAGGGGCATTAGATTTCGCAATAAATGAAAAGACAGCATATTTGAAAAGGTGTACGCTTTCGTATGTCATGAATTGCCGGATTTCGTTTCTGCTCAAATGCTGGACAATTTAGCATGTTGTCTACTGTGTGATAGTCCCGGCCGGAGTGTCACAGTCATAGATCCTGAACTCTGGACTTGGCGGGCTAAAAAACCTTAGTCATTCTTTGTTGACAGTCATGATGTGTAACATGTTATATTCTCTCATCTTACTCAACCAGTCTCTAGGTTCCACCCCTCCCTCCCCAAAGTGAACATAAACGAAAAAAAAACAAACTAAAACAAAACTTAGATCAATGTTCTGAACTTTAACAGATAAAATACACTGTACGACCTTATAATGCAACAAAATTGTCCCACAGTGTGCCAGTTCTAAGTTGTTCCAATGATTAAATAGGGAGGAAAAAGAC
>OZ007572.1:9068712-9078712 GCA_963931925.1 Onchidella celtica
AGAACTTCAAAGACGTTGAGTACCCCAAATTCATGGCCTTCTTCGAGAAATTACTGAAAGAAAAGGGCACTGGTTATTTCGTTGGCAATTCGGTAGGTATTCATAAAATATGTCTCCATTATCCAGTGGTTGCCGTGTAACTGCCAATTCAATAAAAGAGTCAGATTGCCAGGAAACACCGTTTACATCTGCTTTGTACACATTATCATGATGGAAGATGTTCCTAGTTCATACCAAATTCTGTGACGGTCGGAAAACAGTTGGGATAAAAATGAAGCTATAATGAATCAACAAATCGTATAATTTAATTCATGTAAACTCTTTAATTTGTGCTGATCACTCCAGAGCAAGGAGGCTTGGAAGGGTGGGTGGGGGGGGGGGTGTGTCAGGTGAGCGAGTTGACATGGGCCTACAAATTTGAAGGGGCCTGCTCTCCCTGGTAGAGGCAAAGAGGGACCGGGGGGGGGGGGGCGGGAGGAGCTTTAGTAAAGAATGTTGATATTGTGAGAGTCAAGGGGGACCATCCAGCACTGAATATTTTTAATACTTTTAGAAGCTTCATAGAGATTAATGCAGATAAAACAGGCGATAAATAGATGTATTTAGGATTGATTACAAAAATACTTAGGCGTTTGAAAAAAAAAGGGGGGGGGGGTAAGTTTCCCATTAAGCTGATTAAGCCAAATACCAGCTTTACATAGTTCTGATCAGTCCCCGCGCATCGGTTACATCAGTGCAAAGCCAATTTACACCTTTGTATTGTGATTACCAATCTAATTTTAAGAATTTGTTTCTCTCTCATCTATTCAGACGCTTTCGCTTCCGTAATGGTTCTTGTAAACACAGAATTTCATTTTGAAGAAATGTCTTAAATTGTAATCTGCATTTTAATTGTCTCTTAGACCTCAACAGTTAATAAGGGAGACAAGCTTCATGAACAATGTCTAAGATAGGGATAGACAAATAGAGAGTTAAAGAGCTAGATAGACGAGAGAGAGAGAGGGAGAGGAGAGGGAGAGGAGAGGAGAGGAGAGTGAGAGAGGAGAGGGAGAGGAGAGGGAGAGAGAGAGAGAAAGAGACAGAGAGAGAGACAGAGAGAGACAGACAGACACAGACAGAGAGAGAGAGAGACAGACAGAGAGAGAGAGAGAGAGAGAGAGAGAGAGAGAGAGATAGAGATGGCACCAACTTAATAACTGTGAGGAGAAAGCCGAGTTCGAAAGGCAAAGTTTTTACGAACTGATTGAAGAGTTACTTTGACCCTGTTTCTTTTTTGTAGTATATTTCCTAAATAATTTTATGAACATGTCTTGTTTACGTGAACGTACTGCCTGGTATCTAGATGAAGGACAACCGTTAGTTCGACATAATGGCTGATAGTATCAATTTACTTGTTTTCATTTTGCAATATGTTACATGAGTAGAAACATTTGTAGTGTTTGTAATTGTCTTTATTTAATATTCTAAATTGTTTACACTGTATTCTAATTTGACAGCTGACACTGGCTGACATGGCAGTCTTTGACCTAACCAACGGGATGAGCCTGAGACAGATGACCATCCCAGACAAATTTCCCCTGGTCAAGGCTTTGTACAACAAAATAGAGAACCGTGACAAGATTAAGGTTTACTTGGACAATAGAAAAGAAACACAGTTTTAGAACCTTTACAGATATCTATTACCTGTTCTGTTGTTCATATAATTTATTCTCTAATCACACGGACAGTGATGGCCATTTAGTGATAGATCAATAACTATGTCCAGTGATTTCTTCTCCTTCTTTCGTTCACCAAATCTAAATCTGCAGATTTGTTCTTTTAAGAAAATCTACGGTTTTCTGCAGTTCTGGCAGAGCACCATAGAGTTTGATTATTTTTCAAGTCGGTGGATTTGGGCCAATATGTTTCTCGCAGTGCTGAGAAGAGTGTGCAGTTCTGCAATATAACTGGCTGCACTCACATATGGCAGATATTCCTATGTCCATCTCAGACATGTTTCACTGAGACCAATTTCTACACTTAAAGAAGTTTATTCATATTGTCTTCTACTGACTGATTAAAAGCTTGTTATTTATTATCATCTGTTTATTTTCGTTAGTGTGTTTCCTCGCATCTTGCACATGAATGGGTTATTTGGAAGAATACATGATTTCTCTCTGCAGTGTATACGGAATGACCTCAGTTTTTCAAGGATATTCGTGAGATATCTCATAATTCCGTTAAACTTTCTATAAGCTTTAATCCTATTGCTGTCAAGGAGATTAATGTTGTGTCCTGACAAGAACTTTTGATCTGCCAGTTTTAATCTCGGGCATTTTGTTATTTGGTTCTTGCATTGACCTGAAACTTGAACAAAGTAAAATTGCAATGCTAGAAAGTTTATTTTACAGCTTCCCGACACAGTTTTGTGAGACGAATTTATTCATTTGGCTATTGAAACTAAGAGGGTTAAGACGCCCAAAATTACGTATTACAAATAAAAAATATAGCGATACCTTTGCTATCTGGCGGTTACAAATAAATAAGTTCACGTGTTCGTCTTGTAAATAAAGTTGATTGTCACCGGGACCCTGTTGGTTATGAAAGGGCACTCTGGAATGAGAGTGTCTCTCGTTTTTCAACATGTCGCCTTCGCCACGCACGTACACATATACACACAATATGTTGATTCAAACAGAATCTGAAGCATAACAGCTTTTGTCCACGGAATCCACTCCGCTATTTTTACGTATGAAAAACTCGTTTTGCCTCTATAGCGGAGAGGAGAGAAGCGGAACGGATGCTGTGGACAAGTATGCAGAGGTAAATAGTGTTTTTCGTCATTGTCCGCATAAATAGCGGGACGGAGCGGATGCTGTGGACAAGAGCAGTACTCACTAAACCTGCGAATGCGAAAGGGCACGTAATTGAGTCACTCGCCAGAATGAAGTAAAATACTACTAGCTGAGGTCCCCGGCCCTGCCCGGGATAAATGGGTTTGAATATTAGTTTCAGTTCTGGGTGGTTATTATGGACCTGCTTCATCTGGCCTGTTCCTATTTGTTTATTTTATTTTTGTTTGTTTGTTTTTAAATAAGTCTTAATGCTCTGCCTTTGTGAGTTGACACACTGCGCATCCCGTACAACAGCATGATTTGCGCACGGATTAGTGTGTTTGATGGTGAACACATCGCAGGAAGTGATAACGAAGCCTTAAAATGGCGAACCATGACTCGAAATAGATCTAAATGATGGCGAAACAATAAATTTCCAATAAAAAAAACTACACCGATTTGAGACTTCTGTTAAAAACTGTGCAACCTTACATCCATTCTGATGCACCATATAAAATTTGAAGTCTGAGTGTTGAGTGGTTCAGAAGCCTTTTGCAACGAAAAATCTCAAGTGCACAAATATATATAGTATAGACAACCTCTTACTGCTGAACTTACCATGTCGTGAATGAGAGAGAACGAAGACATTTTTCTGTGAACGAAGTAAAAGGTACATTTTCAATACCGGCGGGCAAAGCAATAGGCTGCGGCCCGCCCTTTCGCAACTACTCATAAATTTGCATGCATGGGGACCCCTAAATCATTGAGGGACTCGGTGGTCTTGAGGCAAGGTGCTCGCGGAAGGAACCGGGTTCGATCTTCGGTCGGTGCAGGCACGTTGAAATTTATTTTTTTTTCGGGGGAAAAAAATCCTGCCCCTGACCTTATGGTAGGTAAGACCGAGCACCTAGTCTTCTCGGATAAGGACGGAAAATTCGGAGTGCCCGTGTGCGCATTACACACGTTGAAGATACCTTGGCAGTTAAAAGTGGAGAAGAGCAGGCTGAATAAGGCCGCTGCCCGCGAAAAATTCTTTAAAAAAAAGCTCATCCTATCACAAACACACACACAAACGAGAACAAGAAAAATAAAAACAAGAAATGTGAAGTGTACATGCCAAGGACATTGAACTTTTTAAAACAAAGACCTAAACATCCCCCTAATCCCCTGGGCAACTGCCTCATGTGCCCATGCGTTAAGATGGCTCTGGTTGTAAGAGGGAGGGAGGGAGGGGCAGAGAGGGATAGACAGATGATTTTACAGTTAACCGAAAGAGTTATGGAAAACTTAAATTCACAATCTATTACCAGGTACTAGGAAAGCCAGGAAATATATCTGTCCCCTCAACTGGTTGGATTAATCTGTTTCAATTGAGTATATTAGTTATTACAACGAGAGTCATGCTGCTCGCTTTCTCTTACATTATAATAAAATTTTGGTACAAAATCTTAACGAGAAACGGCACTGAATAAGGGAAATAAATCTTGTTTCAACTCATTTTACCAGTTCTTGAAAAACAAAATGTTAAGTCCCTTGATACCACTGACCCAAGCTGCTTGACACAAAAGATAAACCCCCCCCCCCACCCCCACCCCCTAAAAAAAAGTAGTTAAACGAGTTGAATGGCAAAAGAGTTTTAAAAAACAATTAAACTGGAGCTCGCACACCGGAGAGACTAGAACTAATCTGTTTCACTAGTTCGAACTTCAGCGCGTCAAGGCGGTTTTGAGTCAACCTGCGGAAGAGAGACCTCATTCAAGCACATAATTGCGAAAATATAAAAACAGCATATCATTATATAGCATTATGTTTAATAAAAAGGAAGCGCAACATGTTGTACGGATATGGATAGTGCATATCCGTACAGCGCACACAATTCGATGACATAGAACACACACCGGAATACTATATTACTGGCCTTGTTAATTTGCATAGTTTTTAAAAATATGAGTCGGCTTAGTAGCAAAACAATCCGACTTCTGCTCGGAGATTGCGTGATCTACGCTAAATAATATACTTGAGTGTATGTCGATCACCAATGGCTACCCCAACCCCTTTTCGCCTGATTAGTCAATCTGACTACCGCCCATTAATACAAACTGACTAGACCCTCACGCCCCCAGGTCCATCTGACTATTCCATGTGTGGCCACTTTAAATTCGTGAACACCATACAACATGTTGTACGGATATACACTTCCTAATAAAAATGAATTGTGTCGTGACATACACAACGACACCCTTTGCATGTTGAACACAAAATTAGGCTTCTTGTTAGTTGAACCACCATGTTGCCATCATCGTTGGCCTCCAATATTTTTCTCACATTTCGCAAAAAAAAAATGAAGTTGGACTTTACACTTGGCAGTTCACTTAAGTCAAGTCTGTTTGTGTGGCTGTACTGGCTCAGTGCGTGAGGTCTCTCTCGCTGTCGGTTGACTCTAAACACTTTTGACGCGCTCGAACTAATGAGACAGACCAGTTCTAATCTCACTAGTGCGCGCGATGCCGTTTAACTCTATTGACAGTAAAACCTAGACAGAAACAGACTTGACTGGCATGCCTCTAGACAGGGCCATCTTAACATTAGCATGGGCTCCTGGACAAAGCAATAGGCTGTTTTTTTCCATTTCAAAAACCAATGTAAATTTGCATGCATAGGGGACCCCAAAAACCCTTGGGGGCCTCTGGGCAACTGCCCAGTCTGCCCATGCGCTAAGACTTCTCTGCCTCAAGCCTAAGTTGAAAAAACAAAACACAAGTATGAAACAATTTCTCCCACCGTCCACGTCACTGTGTACATCAATGGTTCTCAACCTTTTCCAAGCAATCGCCGCCTTAAGCTACAAATTTCCTTTCATTGCCCTCATTCTCTCCCTCCCTCCCACCCCCACCCCACCCCAACCACACCCACACAATCTCTCCTCACACCCAACAGATACATTTCAAAACAAGACAGACAACACACAAATTATGATAAGTTTTTCCAAGCCTCATTAATGACAACATAGAGTGTTGATTATTCATTATTAAACAAACAAACAAAAAAACATTCTTTATCAAATGCACTAAACGATTCACGCCTGTTCTGTTCACAAAACCTATCTAAGCGTGTTGTAGAACACCTCAGTGTCGGCCCTGTATAATTATACCCCCAAATCGTTCTGCATTCGTATGAAGAGTCTACTGAAAAACGGCTCAAGTCACAATTTAGAAATGATGGGTTATTGGCCTAAAGCCGAAGCTAATACTCCATTGTACAACCTACTTCAGTATTATTGACAGATAGAAGCGCAGTCCCCTAAAATTGTCATTTAAAAATAACATAGTCTATGGACATATGTCAGGCCAGAGTTTTCTGCTATTGTATGACAGTACACAATACAGCCTGCTACTGTCACCCCCACTGTCTTGTGGGTCATCTCGGGAGAGAGGAAGACTAGGGGAAGGTAACCCTGAATACTAATACCACACTGCCTTGTGTGTTGCTATGATAGCAAAGGCTATGGGAGTAAACCCAGACAGAAAATCAGGAGTGGAGACCCGAAGGTGGTTGTCAGGGAGAACTGCATCAAACTGGCTTCCAGCATCTCCTGCAGCCGGACTAGTTCCAAATGTATTGACCTGGTCTCTCCCTTGGGTTTAACTAGAATGGCAGAGAGAGGGGTGGTGCCTCTGGGCAAAGCACCATCTCTTAAAAATAGCCCAGGCAAGGCAGCAAAACGAGGAGGCGTTTGCTCGGGCTTGGCAAGCGTCTGTCTCTCCTCTATAAGCCCACCCATTTCCGATTTGGAGAGGACACTCCAGCCATCCGTTACGGATGGGCACAACACGGGAGGTGGCAGTTACCGGTGATAAGCTCAATCCATTTGGCGTACGGATGAGCGCCAGGGGTCCCCTCTGTCGGTGGGAGCGGCTTTTCAGCTGCATTGATCAACTACCGCCCGCCGTAACCTGAGCAGCCCCCAGGCAGTTGGGTGTTGTTCCGCCACGTCAGCCTGCTTCATAAGGTGGTTGGAGCTAGACCAAAAGTCAAAAAGCTGACGTAAAGTGTGCACCTGGCAAAAACAGAAAAATACTAAAACTTGGTACCTGGAACGTCAGAACAATGCGCCCAGGCTTGCAACAGCAAGATCTCACTAATATTGACTCCATCAGGAAATCCCAAATTATTGATCGAGAACTTCAGCTACTAAACATCGACATCGCTGCCCTTCAAGAAACTCGACTTCCCGACTCCGGGTCAGTCAAAGAAGAAAACTACACCTTCTTCTGGCAGGGCCTTAGCAGCGAACAGCCGAGAATCCACGGCGTGGGCTTCGCCGTAAAAAACTCCCTTATCAATTCGATCGCAACTCCAATTGGAGTGTCAGAACGCATCATGACACTCAGACTGAACACCCGGTCTGGTTTTACCAACATTATCTGTGTCTATGCCCCAACACTTACCTCCTCTGACGAAACCAAAGACATTTTCTACGAGGCATTGCAGAGGACTCTCCACAACATCCCTCTCACCGAAGGCCTGCTAATTCTGGGTGACTTTAACGCTCGAGTGGGAGCAGATCACTCCGCATGGCCAAAGTGCATTGGGCACTTCGGCATTGGCAACATCAACGAAAACGGGCAGCGCCTTCTGGAGCTATGCTCCGTAAACTCATTATGTGTTACAAACATGTACTTTGACCTTAAGAGATGCCAAAGAACATCATGGCGCCATCCCAGGTCTGGCCATTGGCATCAATTAGATCTTATTCTCTCAAGGAGGAAGAGTTTGGGCTGTATAAAAATAACTCGTTCCCTCCACAGTGCTGACTGTGACACCGACCATGCACTGGTAGTCAGCAAAATCAAAATTTCGGCCAAGAAAATATACAGATCAAAAGCCCCTTCAATCCCTAAGATCAATGTAACAGCAATCAGAGATGAATCAAATAGAAAGTCATTTGAAAAGTTATTTGCTGAAAGCATGGATAATGTCACCCAATGTGACTCGGTAGATGAAACATGGAACACTCTCAGTTCAAAAATTCATGACTGTGCCATCAAGTCTTTTGGACAGCATAAAGTTTCAAACAACGACTGGGTAGCCCAGAACAGCGAAATTCTCCTACCTCTCATTGAGCAAAAGAAATCTGCTTTCAATGAGTATAACAAAAATTGCAATCAGAGTACAAAAACTTGTTTGAAAAATGCAAAAGCTAAACTTCAGCTGGAGGTAAGACGTTGCGCCAACAAATACTGGACAGACTTGTGTAACAGCATACAAGAGGCAAATGAAAAGGGAGATATGAAAACCGCCTTTAGTCAGATGAAAGTAGCTCTTGGGCCAATCATCACCAAGAGCGCCCCACTTAAGTCTGTAAATGGTGAACCCATCACAGATAAAAATGAACAACTGAATAGGTGGGTAGAGCATTACTCTCTGTTGTATTCAACTGAGAAAAATATTCCACCAGATTTTGAGGAACACCTCCAAAAACTGCCAATAATGGCCGAACTTGACGCTGAACCTTCCTTAGTCGAGCTTTCCAATGCAATCGACCACCTGTCTGCTGGAAAAGCCACAGGAAGTGACAACATTCCTGCAGAGGTATTAAAAGACCTAAAAGGCCCACTATTACCACACCTGTATAATCTGTTACTGCAGTGTTGGAAAGAAGGCGTGATACCACATGATATGAGAGACGCCAAAATTGTCACACTTTACAAGAACAAAGGAGACAAAGGCGACTGCAACAACTATCGAGGCATATCCCTCCTCAGCATTACTGGAAAGGCTTTTGCTCGCGTCATCCTCTGCCGCCTTCAACAACTGGCGGAAAAAGTCTTACCAGAAACACAATGTGGCTTTCGAAGCAAACGATCAACTATTGACATGATATTTGCACTTCGGCAAATCCAAGAAAAATGTAAAGAACAAAACAGGCCGCTTATAACATGCTTTGTGGACCTAACAAAGGCTTTCGACACCGTAAGCCGATCTGGCCTGTATGCAGTCCTTAAATCCATAGGCTGTCCACCAACATTGCTAACACTTATTGCATCCTCCCACACTGACATGAGGGCATGTGTCAACTTTGAGGGCTGCACATCCAATTCATTTGCTGTAAACAGCGGTGTGAAGCAGGGATGTGTTCTTGCTCCTACCTTATTTGGTATATATTTTGCAGCCCTACTCAAGAATGCCTTTGGTCAATGTTCAGGTGGAGTACTTATTAACACCAGAGTGGACGGCTCCATTTTTAATGTTGCCAGACTAAAAGCAAAATCTCGTACAGAGCATATTATGTTACAAGAGCTCCTCTTCGCAGATGATGCTGCAATCGTGGCCCACGATGAAACCACGCTCCAGGCTCTCATCAATAGCCTTGCCAAAGCCTGTGACAAATTCATGCTAAAGATCAGTGTCTCAAAAACTGTAGTTTTGACACAAGGCTTGAGAAACCCCAACCCAATCATGCTGAATGGCTCTCCTCTGGAGCAAGTGGGAAAATTCTGCTACCTAGGCTCAACCATCAGTGGTAGCACAGACATAACAACTGAAATAAATGCCAGAATAGGAAAGGCGCCCACAGCTTTTGGCAAACTCTCAAAAAGGGTGTGGAACAATAGCAAGCTGACCATCAAAACAAAGGTACTCGTGTACCAAACTTGCGTCCTAAGCACCCTGCTGTATGGCTCAGAGACATGGACCACCTACTCCAAACATGAAAGATCCCTCAACTCCTTCCACCTGCGCTGCCTACGCAAAATTCTCAAGATCAAGTGGCAAGACAGGATCTCAAATATCGAAGTTCTGAGCCGAGCCAACATTCCATCAACTCAGGCTCTCCTAGGCAAAAAAAGACTGCGGTGGCTTGGACATCTCCACCGTATGGAAAATGATCGCATCCCCAGACAAATTCTCTACGGGGAACTTGCTACTGGCAACCGACCCAGAGGTAGGCCACATCTGCGATTCAAAGACACTTGCAAGGTCACGATGAAAGCATTCAACATCGACCCCAATGAATGGGAGAACCTTGCAAATGATCGAAGCAGATGGAGACAAAAATTGCGCAGTGGCACGCTCGCAATAGACTTCAAGGCAAAAGAAACATACCTGACAAAACGACAGAGGCGGAATGAAAACACTCGCCAAAGTGAACCCAAAAGACTGACCTGCAATCACTGCCATCGCACTCT
>OZ007572.1:9083712-9146212 GCA_963931925.1 Onchidella celtica
AAAAACTAAATCAAGGTCCCCATTCTCATAATATGCCAAGTAGTTGGTCGAACGATGACGAACACCACAAATTTTTCATTCTTTGTGCATATTTTTCACTTTAACTGATGTTTAAGTGGCCTTGTCCACAGCATCCGCTCCGCTATTTCTACGAAAAATGAAGCACGAAAAACCCTCTTAGCTTCTACTGCTATGAGGAGCGGAGCGGAACGGATGCTGTGGACAAGTGTATATATATAGGCAAAGAGTATTTTACTTTTTCATATGTCATTTTCCGCAAAATAGCGCAGCGGAGCGGATGCTGTGGATTAGACCACTAAATATATCAGGCATTATAAAATGAAATAGGCAGTGCACGTTAGATCTCGTCTCTGTGTATTCCCTACAACGAGGTTTGAAGATGAGAGTAGATCAAGTTTGTTAATGTGTGTGAGTGGGAGCATGATGAATTGATTTTATGTTAATCCTGTTTTTAATTTTAGTTCAGCGCCTTAGAGCACATCATTTGTGTGTGTGTGGATTTGAACGCTATACAAGTTAATTATTACATTACATTACACAATAATGTAATATGAATTGTATATTATAATGCTTAGCTCGAATATGCGCATCCCGTATGAATGCTATTTAACTATTTCAAGGAGAAAAAAAATATGTTACTATACTACACTAGCTGAGGTCCCCGGCCCTGCCCGGGATAAATCGGTTTGAATATTGGTTTCAGTTCTGGGTGGTTATTATGGACCTGCTTCATCTGGCCTGTTACTATTTGTTCATTTTATTTTTGTTTGTTTGTTTTTAAATAAGTCTTACTGCTCTGCCTTTGTGAGTTGACACACTGCGCATCCTGTACAACAGCATGATTGGCGCACGGGTTAGTTTGTTTGATAGTGAACACATCGGAGGAAGTGATAACGAAACCTTAAAATGGCGAACCATGACTCGAAATAGATCTAAATCATGGCGAAACAATAAATTTCCAATAAAAAAAACTACACCGATTTGAGACTTCTGTTAAAAACTGTGCACTCTTACATCCATTCTGATGCACCATATAAAATTTGAAGTCTGAGTGTTGAGTGGTTCAGCACGGCACATTTTAACATTGAACACGCGAGTGAAACAACAGCAACACCAAGTCAACGCTTGTACTTGTACTCGAACTAATCACACTTTCTTACGGTGTTAGCCATAACAGATTACCTGTATTTGTATGCCTAGATCTAGATATTAACATTTTGTTGCACAACATATCATTAAAATTTATACACACTGCATTATTGGTGCAGGACACATTTCACTGAACACGTGAAAGCAAGACGAACAGAAAGTTGGAAAGTTGGAGTGTAGCTCGGTAATTGTGCTTTGAAATTACCGCGAAATATCGATACCTTTGGCAGTTTCCAGGCAAGATAGCCAGATAACGTTTAGGTGTGGCCAGATCGGTCAATTTAAGGAGCCAGTGGGATAGGTGAGGAAACAAAACATAAAAGACGTTCCCAGGAAATTTTAATATTTTAATAAAACAATGTCAACACAGGTCTAATTTATATGAAATTGCTGTATTGTCTTTTGGCGCAAAGGAGATGTCAATATTTTGGTATTTAATTTGAGAAGCCAAACTTTTTTTTTTTTAAACTGGCAAAAAATGTTAATGGCGTTGAAACAAAACATAAAAGACGTTCCCAGGAAATTTTAAAATTTTAATAAAACAATGTCGACACAGGTCTAATTTATATGAAATTGCTGTACTGTCTTTTGGCGCAAAGGAGATGTCAATATTTTGGTATTTAATTTGAGAAGCCAAACTTTTTTTTTTTTAAACTGGCAAGTAACCTTCGTTAGTTGTTAAAAAATGTTAATGGCGTTCCCAAGTCTTACTTAAAGAACGCGAAACAAAGAAAATAACGGAAAATCACAAATAGAATGCAAATAGTTTCGAACATCTGAATAGGCTAAGAACCTCCGATAAATCATAAAAAGATTCCATGCCAAATTTGGCCCCAATCTGGTCAGTGGTTTTTGAGATAGGCGCACACAAAAATCCCAAGTCCACAAATATATATAATATAGAATGGATAACACAACTTTGCAGCAGCGTGACAGCTGTGTATCTTATTGACCACATTGACTCATCCATAAATTTGCTTTTTTTTTTGTTTATTACCTGGGAACCCATTATTGGAGGTGGCTGTACCAGCTTGTAGGTGCAACAGCAGCATTGCACGGTGTAACTGTTGTGATTGATTACTAGCTGCGGTAGACGGTATTGCCCAGGATCAATCTGTTTTATGAGTCTCAGGGTCTGGTGATTAGAATGGACCTGCTTCTTGCTTCACTTTGCCCCCTGTTCCTCTAGGTTTATTGTATTGACGTTACACGACTGATTCGTTGGACATTATGATATTAATGCAGTCTGTCGCGACCTTAGTTGTTATTTGTTTTAACTCCACTTTTTGCACAACTGAGAAGTCCAATGTTAAACGTTTGCGGCTTTAGTATTATGATAAGGAGTTAGAATAAATTCGAACTGTGAAACGGCTTGATAAGTGCCACAGCGCATTTTAAACACGTGTCAGAGTGGTGCATTAATTTGTCATTCCTTTTCTACAAACTAAAAGATCTCCAGTTTTTCAGAAAATGGAGATAGAACAAACAAGAACTAATGTCGCTCTGTGTCAACCAAAGTACTGGAAAATAATAATAAAATGAAAATGAAGACTTCACGATTTACTATTGTTTGGATACGTTTAATGACGCAGTTTCCTGGACACGATCATCAGTAAGAAGTGTACAACATGAAATGTGAAAGTTACACAATAAATGGGCTCGTAATTGAAGAACAAGAAAAGGCATGCTACAGTATGTTCCTCAACTCAGAAATACACTTTCTTCCAACTACATCACTTCCCGTCGTCATACCCACATATTAATAATTATAAAATGTCGTCCATCTCACGTACCAGGGTATCGACGATTTTGGGTAGTTTGAGTTATAAATACATCATTGCCTTATTCATGACGAGATCTATATTTTCACAAAGTGACGTATCGGTATCCTATATAGTTTTGAAGTTACAAGCAGAACGGTTTTTGCCACCTTTAAGAGGAACAAAAGTGATTAAAACTTTAAAAATTTCTAGTTTCTCCTGTAAGAAGAGAAGCGTTTTGATGAGCCAGTTGGAGAGATGGAGGACCGAATAATTAATGAATTAAAATAAAACAAAACAGGAAGAATAATGCACCGTATTAGGATGAATTATCGGCCCCCCGATGCGATGAACGAGTTGTTAATTATCTGAGTGTTGAACTCTGGGCACGTGTAAAGGTGGTGGGATTGGGTGTCGTGCCAAAATACAATACTCCGGTTTTCCAGGGGCCCAACTCGCTAATTACCTATAATTTCAATAGAAATAGTGAGGAAAAAATCATTAAACTTGAATAATGCATTACATTATTGTGTACATGGCACGATTGGGTTGCGCCAGGGCATGCTAATTATGACAGATGATGTAGTGGCAGTGGTGGTTGTGGCTGAAATCATGGCATTTGTGACAGTGGTGGTAGTGGAAGGAGTATGAGATATCGCCATGTGAGCTTTGGACGTGAGTATGGTTGTAACTGGAATAAAGTCAAAATATGGCAAAAAGAAAACGTTGTATGCAGCAAAACCTTGCGTAAGGATTCTACCGAATCGATACAATAAAAGTCAAAATATGGAAAAAAGAAAAAGCGGTATCTAGCAAAACCTCGCAAGAAGTAAGACCGAAACGAAACAAATAATTATAGTTTTTCTTTTTGCCACATTTTGACTTCACTTCAAGTTTCGCTGTGGACCCCCCAGTTTTTCTGTTTTTTTTTTTATAATATATATATTCTTTTATAACATAATACAGTCTGTAGTTGGAATTGTAGTAGGAAAAGCATCAATTAAGACGCACCGAGAGAGCCCATCGTAAAGTACCAGCATGCGGTAGAAGACGTGTAGTAAGTGCAGGGGTTGAAATAGTAGGTGCAAAACGTAGGAATGCGTGGTGTCTCCACTAACATACGATGCTTTAAAATCACTCTGTTTGAATTTACTGAAAGCTTCAATTTGCTGTTTTTAAATACTGAGTTCATTGCTTGTTAGTCAATGAAGGGATCATTTCAAATTTGCTACAGCCCTAAAGTAAATAGATAAATTGGAAGACAAACAAATAAATAACTAAATAAAGGCTGTTGTTACTTGCACGTACGTACCTCAAGCTTGTTTCGCTAGTAGCGCGTATGTTTTCGTACCTATCCCTAACCCCGTCCTTATCCTCAACCCTAAATCTTACCGACTTCCTAACCCTGCCACATAACCTTCAGCCGAAAAACAGGGGGAAATCAAAAAGAAAATCTGAAAAAATAATTAATTAAGGCTGTTGTTAGGAGTGTTTCGGGAGGAACTCTCTAGCTCTGGAGTCACAGAAGGCTTTGAAGTACGTATCCCTAGCGCAAAATATTTGGGGTACGTACGGACGGGTAACAACAACGGAGAACGTCTTGCTGCAGGAACGGTGTCATTACTATGAACCAATTTGACGTCAGATCTATGGATCGGATTTCCCTAGGCTTGCTGACTGGGCTGCCATGTTACGGAAAAAAGACAGTATGCCAATTTAGGCCAAGAGGCGAATTCTCTGTCAATATAATTTTGTAAAATGAAATATGCTCTAGCCTTACAATAATTAATTTTTGTGGGTTATCACATTGTGTGAATTGGACTGTTTCTCTTTGTCCTCAAGATAAATTAAAAGAAGGAAAAAAATAAGGAAATTAAATCAAGGATAACGCGAAGTGCAAAGTGAATGGTTTGTTTTGTATTTGTTTTTTTCCCATCTCCCGTAAAGTTTGTGTTTTGGCATGTCACCGTCATTTGTCATAGCACGGCAAGTGTTAGTTGTCAAGTGTAAGCTCTTTTATCTGTCACAACTAGCCAGACTATCCGGAAACAAATAATAAAAGCCCAGACAGTTTTTTTGTTTTTTATCATTACGTGTTATCAGTGGTAATGGGTAAATGGTTATTTTTTCTGTCACTGGTTAAGTTATCAGTTTTTTTAAACTATGAATGTGAAAAGAATGGTGAAGGATAGTCATTACGAACGGATAATATTCACTATCCTTTTGCCCGTCTTCTCTTGTTCAAATCACTTTCTCCCTCTTTCTGTCTGTCTGTCTGTCTGTCTGTCTCTCTCCCCTCTCTTTCTCTCGTACTCTCTCTCGCCCTCTTTTTTACTTTCTCTGTCTCTCTTTTTATCTACCGCTCTCATTCTTTCTGTCCGTCTGTCTGTTTCTGTCTATCTGTCTCTCTCTCTCTCTCTCCATTCCCTCCCTCTCTCTCTTTCTGCTTCTTGCTTATTCTCTCTCTCTCTCTCTTTCTATCTCTGTCTGTCTGTCCCCATCTGTCTGTCTATCCCTCTATTCCCTTCTCTTAAACACACACATACGTGTACACGGATACTATTCCATTCAGTCCAGCCTCAGTATCAACGCCAACTGGTTGATGTAGTTACGCATATTTTAACCGTGCGGCATGTCTCGGTGTGAATTTTAACCCTGTGAAATGTCTCGCTTTGCCGGGCCGGTCCACGGCCGGTCCCGGATGAAAAATGTGTACCGTAATACTCTTCCGAGAGAATGTGTAAATGTGTAACCATCGCCTTTGTTAGCCTTGTGACAGCTGATGTGTGTTATTCATACATGTAACCGGGGACTTTCACTCGGATAGACAGTTTTCAAGTTGATGCAAGGCGGATTCTTTCGTAAGTCAAGCCAATCTTAATACGTTTAGTGTAAATTACGTGTATGGAATACCGAATCTGTTTTTGCACCCTAAATTCTAATAGGGGGGTTTCAAAACGCGCGTTTAATCGTAAGTTGTAACAACCTGACATGTATGGACTGCCATAACTCTGTTTTTATTACTATTTATTCCATGTTTTATCAGTGATAAATCTTTCTCCACTTTTATTGCTTGGTGTTACCTGTTATAATGATATGAGATATCTTTGGTCCACTTCTGAAGAAAATAAAACAAACTTTATTTGCCACTTGAATAACTTACATATCGTCGTGTAAATAATTTGAATTTGAGGTCAGAACTAACTCTTTTTCTCTGCAGATCTTATGTAGTCGCGTTGTTCCTAAAGTTTCAGTGTTTTATTCCTTTCCGTGGGGTAACAATACTATGTTCTTCATGCCACTCAGATGTGGATAGGAATAGATAGAACTTCCTCTCCACACATCTATTACTCTCCTAGTTGGCAGTGTGTCATTCGCTAAAGCTTCGTTATGAAAGTATTGGCGGTGGAGTAACTGATTTCCTCTGATGTGTAATACCTGGGCAGAATATCCTGGGAGCTTCAGTTTTCTTCAAAAGTTGAGTTTGACTAATACAATACATGCTTATTATTTTGAGATCGATGAACACAAACCTGACAATATCTTAGGTTTTGGGAAATTGTCATGGTGGAGGGGTGGTTCTGAAAGGTTCAGTTTGAGAGAGCGGATCGGGATAGCCGTTTTTTTTCTTTTTTCAAACAAATCGTATATCACATCAAAAATATTTACACGGCTGAAATTCCACAGTATTGTAGACTCCTGGAGAACGAAATTCGAGTGTGAGGATTAGATGCCGTTCACGTCTTGTGATGATGGGGATTGGTATGACAATAGACTTGTAAACTGAGTTGTCCTGCTAGTGCTACACTTGACTACAGTAACGATGTCCACGTACGTGTGAAACTGCCAGATGCAGGTGTTATTCCTTGAGCGATAACTGAAAACAGGCCGGATTAAGACGTTCAGAGGCTCTAAGCACTGGAAAGATTTTGGTGCCCTCGTATTCTGTACATTCAAAATAATAGACAAAAACAAACCACTAAGAATTAAACACGCGAGTCTTATAGGCCAGCAATTACTTTATCATTTCATTTATGGTGGGGACCCTTTTTGTAGATACGGGCTCAGCTGCACCATGTAATCCATGGCAAATTGAAAATTTTCTGTGGTTTTGTAAGATAGATAAACATACATACACACACACACACAATTGATGTAATCGTATTGTTCACATTGCCATTTGTACAGGTAAATGGCTGCCGAAGGTTTCGAGCACAGATATCTAGAAACGTTATTACTTTTGAGAGGCGACCGTTTCACTTAGTAAACGTATCTCTCTGCTGATGATCATTTGTTTGGCGTTTTTGACTGCGTCCAGCCAACTGTTATTTTATTTCAATATAATCTGTATTCCTGATTGCTATCTAAATAAAGGACATTATTACATCACAAACCCCCCTGTTGTCTTCAGCTGACTGAGCCCTTAAATAGCAAATTTGTGTTTGTTCACTATGAGTTTTTTTTTCTGGACTCTCTATTTGTGTTCCTTAACCCTGGGCTCACATTATTGTATCAATGTTCGTGTTGAATGTAGCTGCAATATTTTTTTTGTTTATCGATATATTCACACCTTAATACCCGACCAAAGAGGATCTATAACATTATTATGGGAAAACAGCTGTTTCTGTCTCTTGATTTCTTCATCCTGACTGGTTTCCTTATCTGCGCCATGGAAGGCAATTTCCGTGACCATGAAACTTCACATGGACAAAGGAAATTCATATTGATATGAAAATAGAACAGGCAAGGATCAGTTGCCATCATCATTCTTGAATTTCAATATTATGCTATTTTAAGACACTAGTGTGAGGGCCTGTTCAAAGAACGGGTTAGATCAAGGTAGAAAACAGCACGCACAATCGGCACACAGATTATGTAGATCTGGGTAGAAAACAACACGCACAATCGGCACACAGATTATGTAGATCTACGTAGAAAACAGCACGCACAATCGGCACACAGATTATGTAGATCAAGGTAGAAAACAACACGCACAATCGGCACACAGATTATGTAGATCTACGTAGAAAACAGCACGCACAATCGGCACACAGATTATGTAGATCAAGGTAGAAAACAACACGCACAATCGGCACACAGATTATGTAGATCAAGGTAGAAAACAACACGCACAATCGGCACACAGATTATGTAGATCTACGTAGAAAACAGCACGCACAATCGGCACACAGATTATGTAGATCAAGGTAGAAAACAACACGCACAATCGGCACACAGATTATGTAGATCAAGGTAGAAAACAGCACGCACAATCGGCACACAGATTATGTAGATCAAGGTAGAAAACAACACGCACAATCGGCTCACAGATTATGTAGATCAAGGTAGAAAACAACACGCACAATCGGCACACAGATTATGTAGATCAAGGTAGAAAACAGCACGCACAATCGGCACACAGATTATGTAGGTCTACGTAGAAAACAACACGCACAATCGGCACACAGATTATGTAGATCAAGGTAGAAAACAACACGCACAATCGGCACACAGATTATGTAGATCAAGGTAGAAAACAACACGCACAATCGGCACACAGATTATGTAGATCTACGTAGAAAACAACACGCACAATCGGCTCACAGATTATGTAGGTCTACGTAGAAAACAACACGCACAATCGGCTCACAGATTATGTAGATCTACGTAGAAAACAACACGCACAATCGGCACACAGATTATGTAGGTCTACGTAGAAAACAACACGCACAATCGGCTCACAGATTATGTAGATCTACGTAGAAAACAACACGCACAATCGGCACACAGATTATGTAGGTCTACGTAGAAAACAACACGCACAATCGGCTCACAGATTATGTAGATCTACGTAGAAAACAACACGCACAATCGGCACACAGATTATGTAGGTCTACGTAGAAAACAACACGCACAATCGGCACACAGATTATGTAGATCTACGTAGAAAACAACACGCACAATCGGCACACAGATTATGTAGATCTACGTAGAAAACAACACGCACAATCGGCACACAGATTATGTAGATCTACGTAGAAAACAACACGCACAATCGGCACACAGATTATGTAGATCTAGGTAGAAAACAACCCACGACTGGCACAGTAACACCCTCATGGCCCGTGCATAAGGCAGGCGGCACAGAAACTCATGCCTTCAAACTCTGAAACGCAACCGGGAGTTTAAAGTCGAAACAAAACAAAGGCAGGAGGGAGGCACCATTGTTGAGGAGAAAGCATTATTCGATATTTTTAGGCCTATTTTCATTTATTACAAAATTATGATACATCGCTTTCATGTCAAAGGAATAGACATAGTAGCAAAAAGAACTATCTTTCACATGTAATTTTTTCAGGTCTGGGCATTTCTTCCTCGAAGCAATGAATTTTTTTCCTTGCTGTTTTTTTATATAGATCTGCAATTTAGGATGAAGATGATCGTGCACATTTCCATTCAATGACATCACCACAAAAGTGGATTTTTAACATTTTTTTATAACCATAATTGTACAACTTTTTATTTTCAGCCCCGCAAGTCCAGGCAAGAACCTCGACCTAGATATAGATGGCATGCAGCGCTTCATAAGAAGAACATCATTGCTTGGAACCTGCACCCGATGGCGACTCACAGTTGTGGTATGTGTGGTATTTCTGCTCCTTTTGGGATTTATGCAGACCTATTACCATACCGTGTACACACGTCAACTGAAACAGACGCCATTGGATATTCAGATGCTCCAACAGTCTTCACTCAGCAAGAGAGGCGCCCATTTTGTCCACATTTTGCGACAGGCCTACCTACAGGGCAAACTTAATCTTGAACAGGTTTACTCAATGACTTCTGACCTCCGCATGATTGTTAGTGAAAGCAATCAGAATGGAACACAGCTATTGCGCCGACTGATGGCGTCCAACCCTTCTGCCACAGTTGTCATAATTCAGGTGGGGAACAACCCAACCCATGTCGGAAACTTCATTGAAAGTCTTCTGAATATGAGTTATGTCAAATCGACAGTTCTGGTCTTCGCCATGAAGAACTACAATCTGGACATCCAGCGGCTCATCAAAGATTCTTATCTTCCGGCCCCGGTGATTTTACTAATCAATCCATTCTGCAGTCAGTTGCATCCTCTGTGGTTTCCTGGCGATGATCCTGAAGAGAACTGCAGGCATAGAAAGCAAGAGAAACGCCAGTCCAATCTAACAAATGACACAACGGATTGTAAACGTGTCCGGAATTCCTGGGTTACTGGGAAGAAAATAACTTGGGCATGGAGCGCTTCCAAAATCCACGAAGTTGTCCGTCATTTCCAAAATTTCAGAGGATCTATCGTACATTTTGACGATACAGATTTAATTTCATCAGATGCTTTTCATTATCTGCAGCACATCCATCGCATGCGGTTATCATTTTGTCAAAATTGTGCTATTTCATTAAAGTCACCATGGTCACATGTACAGATGTCCAATACATCACAGTCCGCACTTTATATTGGTGATGAAATATCCTACAATTCCGTACACGTGACAGTGCTGCGTGGAGGATTTTTACACGGTGTCTCTTTTAGTAATGAAATGTGGAGTTCTTTGAGGATATGTGCCGCCGAATTTTGCCACACAGAGGACAGCAGCTGGAGATGGTCTGTGGAAAGTGCTATGAGAAAAGCATGTTGGGCTGGTAAAGGCCTTATTTTAGTGCCTAGAGCCACCCGTTTAGTTCCTCATATACAAGACTTTCTGACACCCAGAAATTGTAACATTACCGATTTACATAACGAAAGGACAGCATTTCCACAGCACTCAGAAAAAGTGGTCACGCCAAGTAAATTATCGGACAGCACTAATACCAGCCAGCCATTTCAAAGTGCCAGTTCTGCTTCATGCGGTCACAGCTCAAAAACACTCCACAGTGTGTTCTTTAGGAAAGAATTTCTATTTCCTCAACAGCTCTATGCACAAAATCTGGAAGAGGAACTACATGATGCCCTCAGAATCGAATATGACGTACCATCCCAGGTTTCCACCAAAGACAACGGTTGGCATGATATAAGAGACAAACAACTTTGCCATGCTATTTTCTTGGGACTAGACACGGCTATGATCATGCAAGCTCTTCAGACACCCTAAAAAGATCTCGAAACAACTGAAGGATAGCCAGACTCTCACAGCATTGTTCTATCTTAAGTGTCACGATCACGTGCGTGAAGATGGTCACGACCACGTGTGTGATGAGTACCTAACTTATTTACCTTTCAAACCCAGCTAACAAGCCAAGCAAGCAGACCAGCGATCAACGGACACATGGAGTGAGATTTAAATTAAACGATATTTAATTATAAATGCATGACAAAACTTATGTCAAAACATTCAACTCATGATAATCACATACATAATCACAAAAACAGAGATATTTCAAATTTACTCTTGGGGATCATGGCTATTCTCTATTCCCCGTTTCACATCTAGATCTAATCCCTCTGTCTATAAACTTAACTACGTATACTTAATAGTCTCTGTCAACAGCTGCCCTCCTCGTTGATGCAGTTTCACGTCTCCAGAGTTCACACGATCCTTTCTAGATCTCTAACTTCGACGATAAAAGGGGAAACAGACGCCCCTGGCTTCACACAAATAAGAACACACAGTTCACACCCGCCATCGTAGATTACTAGCTCCTTGAGGGGTTATCATCCCGTCCTCAAAGACTCTTCTTCTGCAAACACACAGTACATCGACGGTTCACAGCCGCCATCGCAAATCACGAGCTTCTGATGGGTTCCCATCCTATCATCAGAACTCCTCAACTTCTGGTCCCCATGGCACGACCTTCCACTTGTCGCCCGGACCGATTAAATTCTTCTTATTGGGAAATACATGTGAACATCATGGATCCCTCACACACCTAACACTTCTGGTCCCCACTGGCACGACCTTCCACTTGTCGCCCGGACCGATAAATTCTGCGTCTTCCTTTAGGAATGAATAACTTGGGAACCTCATAGATTCCTCACATACATAACACCCCTGGTCCCCATGGCACGACCTTCCACTTGTCGCCCGGACCACTTCTCTCTCCGTCTTCCTCTAGGAATGAATAATTTGGGAATCACGTGTGTCGAGCTTCTCCTCTACTTATACTCCCGAGGTTTTTGCACACGCGACTAGTTTAAAGCGAGTCGTGTGTATCTATCCACGCTCGTCAACAATGTTAAAAACCGTGTTTTCCCCTGCTAAGCTCACCCCCCTAGACTCGTGGCGCACAAGGCCACCGACCTTCCTCGTGATAGTAATCTTTCATGCTAGTCAACAACTTAAACTCCCCTTCTCCCTTACCAAGTTTACCCCCTCTATACTGGTGGCGTACGAGGTCATCAACCTTAATCGTGACATAAGTCCCATGTTTATTTCAGGAATTTTTAAAGTCAAAATATCGCAAACAAGAAAACGGCCTGTGTTGCAAAGCCCCGAGTACGAAATATTTCAGAAACGATACAATAAAACTGTAATGGACAGGAAGACAAATCGAAACTTCGGGCAAGAGGCATTTTTCGGGGGAAAAAAATGTAACAATACAAAAGTAAATACAAATACAGAAATGTTTATATTTATCATTTGCAAGTTCTCGGAATACAATCCTTCAGTCATGGTGTGCTGCAGCCTCACAGATTTTTGTGTAGGTTTTTTGTTTAAATAATATTTCATGAATTTGTGAACTCCATAACTCTGCAACCAAAAGTATTCCTTCACAGATAAGGCAGTCAGCTGTTATGTAACCAGCAGATTGATAGTTCACCCTACCCATCGGCTTTAGTGTTTGTTTTGTAAGTTTAGCTTTGATTAAAATGTTGATCTTTTAATCCAAACCAGAGTCGCTTTAACGCATTGGCACACTGGCCAGTTGTCCAGGGGCTCTTAGGGTTTAGGGGGCCCCATGCATGCAAACTTACATTGGTTTTTGAAACGGGGGTGTGGGGGGGGGGGCGGCGCAGCCTTTTGCCTTGCCCGGGGGTACATAATGATGTTAAGACGGTCCTGAGGCAGACACAACTAATTTGGGGTTGCCTTGTATTTCCCGGTCTGATTCTTCATTTTGTGGCGGGTTCCCTCACCTTTTTTAACTAGGTCACCAAAACAGTTACTTTAAACAGGCAATAAATTGTGCTGGCAATCAGGGACACAAATACAATGTGAGATCTTTGTTCTTCCAGCATTAGAACTCTGGGATATTTCAACTCGTTTTCATTTTTATTTTTGTGTGTGTGTGTGATTTGTTGTTGTCCTTTTCTTGTTTGTTCCTGGCTTCATTCTTAAAGGCCAGGGATGTTTAAAGCGTGCTCTCTGTTTCATTCAGCATTGAAATAGGTTTATTAATCAGATTACTCAGAAATACTGAGTCCTGGATTTTTCACATTCTTTTGGCTGATCGTTGCTTGTTTGTTGTTTTTTATATCGCATTTATATCATGAAATTTTGTATCAGCCAGTAAAATACAGATGTAGATGATCCTCTGGTTGTGACAAGCTCAGAAATGAGGACTGCTAGCTCATACTCAGGGCACGGATTTAACGGTGTTGTACGTGGGACTGGGTTATTTTCTGATCTATTTCTGTCATGAGAAGCTCAAATTATACATCTGCCTTTAGTTCAGATTTCAGCTTAGGTTTGAATTGTGAGGAATCAGATAACCATGCCACGATACATTGAATAATTGATGCAAAGGGACGCTGCAAAAGAAATAAGCAGTTTCAAAGATGTCCATTTTGTCCAGGGCATGTTGCTTAATATGTTACCATGGCTACACTTCAATAGCTTCTTTACAACGTCGTGCGTGGTGAGGATCAAGCACTTTATAGGTTTGATTTAATACATTTGTTGAAACTTTCTGATTTTTTACAATTTATTTAATCCGGTATAATTTTTGGTTTATTGATAAGTGATAAAAATGACCATAATGATTTACAGGTGCTACTGACTATACAAATGTGTTATTTTCTGTCATGGCAATAAACAATCACTTGTTGTTTTTCCCCCGCATCTTTTACTAATGGCATGTATATATAAACGGTTTGAGTGAGTGCAAATGAATGGGACGTTGTGCTAGATGGCCTTTATGATCATGAAATTTAACGAAATATGAAACAGTCAGGCTAGCAGAGATCCAACTAGTGAGAACAAAGACAGAGAGTGCACAGAACTGATAAATGCAATAGACGCACCAGCATCTAGAATGAAAGGCCACCACTACACTCCCTGTCCCTTTAATCCAGAAAATGAAACGGGCTCCAAACTCTTGAATTTATGAACTAATGGTTGACTTTACAGTCAATTACATGAAGGGCCAGATCTAACTGAAGAGAGGCCCAAGGCTATCCTAGGCGTGAGGCCCCTCCAAATCCCACACCTTCACGCCAGGTGAAGATGGGAGTGTTTTAAATAATTTGAGTCAAGCCAAGGATTTGGATGGGTGCTTAAAATTCCTCACTTCGCAATTCATTCTCGAAAGGACATAAGCTAGGATAATTACAAAAGATTTATTCATAACTACAGTGCATTGTAACATCATAAGTAAGAAAAAGCTACCCATGTCAGAAAAATATTATGTAGATAGCCTGAGGCGGCGAGGCACCCCCAGCCTACCTAGCTTAACGGTAAATCCGGCACTGTGTACATGTGTTTGGGACGTCAATGAATGTGCCCTGCTGAGACCAAAGTAACCTGGCCCTGGCTATGTGATGTCTGAATAGGCTACATGGATTGTAAAAGATCTAACATATTTATACACAGATGTTAGATGTCCCATGCAGGTGCAGTGGTGTACGACAGGCGCCTGTAGAAAGTACGAAAATAAATGCTGCCCCACACAGCATGGGATAAACGCATTTTGTAACCTATATAAAATTTTCAGAACGTGTTACTGCTGTGCATGAAGGTGAACTGTGGAAATAATAATTAATAATGCTTGATCAGGTGTGATATCATCGGTTTCACGGCGAAGGGGCGAATAGACATCAACAGCTGTACAACGAAAAGGCAAACATTTAACTTAATCTGTATGACGAAGCGGTGAATAGGTCAGATTTGAGTTAACTGCTCTCTTGTGGTTATCAAAAGTATATAGTAGTGGGCTTTACCCAACACGAGCAATTTTGTTAATCTCATTTAGTTTGTGTGTTACGTAGTAGGACGAAAAGACGACAAATCGATGATGAGAGCAGCACAAAATTTTCAAAACTGAATTTCTGGCAAAAACTGATTTTGGCGGTTCGCTCCTTCGTCATACAGGGAAGCTAAGCGTTTGCCTTTTTGGTTGTACATTATGTTGATATCTATTCGCCCCTTCGCCATGAAACCGACCATATCATTTACAATCCTGTGTGCCCAAAGTTGAAAGTCTTATAATGATATTATTATGCAGACTTTTCTGCCCAACGTTGGAAATGTTATATGATACGCAGTCATTTGTGGGCAACGTTTACAATGCCTACGGAGAGGTGCAATGATAGAGGTATGAACAGCCATTTAAAACTGAACTTAAGTACGTGAAATCAATTGCTGGGCTGTTTATCTCGGCGACAAGAAAGTTCGGGAACGAATATCAAACAGTTTCCAATAACAATGACAGATCTATAGCCTGGTAGAGCGAAAGTGTACTTAATAAAATAATAATATAATAATAACAATTATATAATCAAATATTCTTAAAACTTACAGAACATGTGGAAAAATGAAACTGTATCAAATAAAACCTGAACATTGGATAATATGAACAAATTGTCAGTACCGTCCTACATTCTGAACAATCATGTTCATTAAAAATAATGGCCATCCGAAGCAATTTGCAATAGGCAATTATTTTCCCACGAACGAGAAGACTTGTCTGGAAAGTTATTTCCCTTCCTCGTCACTTCTTCAAGCCAACTGATGGAATCGACAACAGATTTCATCTTTTTGCTTGCTCACCCTGTGTTTGTCTTTAAATGTGCACACATGAATTGCACACCGATTGTCATGAGCATGTTCAACTTCGTGTTTGGTTCATGGGCTCCAGGATCAGATCAAGTTTGCCTTGGGATCCCACAACTTTTTAAAAAGAAGGGTTGTACGGTCTGTGGGCAATGATCCGTAGGGTCGAGCCCCTAGTCTTCTAGATCCCCCGAAAACACTAACCTCAAAACAATCTACGGGCAATCGCACACTGGAGCTACTAATGAACTAAACCCCAGCCAGCTTAACGGAGCATGTCCGGTCAACGTTGGTGTTCGCCGGACGGATGTCTTGATAAACCACCCAGTGCAAGAGCACAAAATGCGTACATGAATTTCAATTTTTTTCTTTTTAACATTATGCACATGAATCCGAACTTAAGACAGAGATACGTGACTACAGCATACAATATCGCCAACGAAACACTGTATGAACGAAATTAAATGCATGGGTGAGTTTAAGTTTAAAAAGAATGTTGAACAGAAGAAAAAATACAAAGTCCAAATTTAAGATAGACATGACATACTTGCTTACTTCATAGAATTACTTCAAGAAAAGACTGCATGAGCAATTAAAGATAAATGCATAGTTGAATTCCAAATAAAAATTTTATCAGTGCTTATGACATGGAGAGAATACTTTACTACAACGTAACACTGTATGAATAAAGATAATCGCGTAGTACTAGTAGATTTTCAGTTGTTATTGTTTTTTATTTTAACAATAGTTATGTACATAACATCCAAACTTAAGATGGAATTACGAGTTGGTCTTTTTTTTGTTTTTTAAATCATGACTGGCGTGAGTTTTCTATGTTGATAAAACACTATAAAATGGTAGCAACACGTCATCAAAATATTGAATGTGTGATTGTAGATTTCATGCAGTGTGTTAGATTATCTGTGGACACCATCATCATGGTATCTTCGTTACCATGATGATGCTGATAACGATGGTGATGATGATGATGATGATGATGGCATTGGTGGTGATTGTGATGATAATGATGATGATGGCGTTGGTGGCGATTGTGATGATGGTGGCGGTGGTGGTGATTGTGATGATGATGGTGATGATGATGATGATGGCGGTGGTGGTGATTGTGATGATGATGGCGGTGATGGTGATTGTGATGATGATGGTGATGATGATGATGATGATGATGATGATGGCGGTGGTGGTGATTGTGATGATGATGGTGATGATGATGATGATGATGGCGGTGGTGGTGATTGTGATGATGATGATGATGATGATGGCGGTGGTGGTGATTGTGATGATGATGATGATGATGATGATGATGGCAGTGGTGGTGATTGTGATGATGATGATGATGATGATGATGATGATGGCATTGGTGGTGATTGTGATGATGATGGTGATGATGATGGCATTGGTGGTGATTGTGATGATGATGGTGATGATGATGATGATGATGATGATGGCAGTGGTGGTGATTGTGATGATGATGATGATGATGATGATGATGGTGATGATGATGGCATTGCTGGTGATTGTGATGATGATGGTGATGATGATGATGATGGCAGTGGTGGTGATTGTGATGATGGTGACGATGATGATGATGGCAGTGGTGGTGATTGTGATGATGGTGATGATGATGATGATGGCAGTGGTGGTGATTGTGATGATGGTGATGATGATGATGATGATGATGATGGCAGTGGTGGTGATTGTGATGATGGTGATGATGATGATGATGATGGTGATGATGATGGCATTGGTGGTGATTGTGATGATGATGGTGATGAGGATGATGATGATGATGGCATTGGTGGTGATTGTGATGATGATGATGATGATGATGATTATGATGATGGCGGTGGTGGTGATTGTGATGATGATGATGATGATGATGATGATGATGGCAGTGGTGGTGATTGTGATGATGATGATGATGATGATGATGATGATGGCATTGGTGGTGATTGTGATGATGATGGTGATGATGATGATGATGATGATGATGATGATGATGGCGGTGGTGGTGATTGTGATGATGATGGTGATGATGATGATGATGATGATGGTGATGATGATGGCATTGGTGGTGATTGTGATGATGATGATGATGATGATGATGATGATGGCGGTGTTGGTGATTGTGAAAATGATGGTGATTGTGATGATGATGATGATGATGATGATGATGGCGGTGGTGGTGATTGTGATGATGATAATGATGATGATGATGATGGCGGTGGTGGTGATTGTGATGATGATGATGATGATGATGATGATGATGATGGCGGTGGTGGTGATTGTGATGATGATGATGATGATAATGTTGATGATGTTGATGGTGAAGACGACATGGTGATGATCGTTTCGTCACCATGAGATCTAAGTAGTTGGCTGATTCGCGAGGTCTCATTGAAACTCAGTGTCGTGTGGTCACTATCCAACTAACTGGCTGATCCAACTCGGCTAGAGCTCGCGGGTACAACAATGAAGATGAACGTTTAATCAGAACTCTCCAGCCTTAGGAGGAAAAGGGTTAAAAAAGATTAATCCCAAATTAGTGAATCTCAACCCTTTTCAGGCAATCGCCCCATCAGGTTCCAAATTCTCTTCCAGCCCCCCCCCCCCACCCCCACCCCCACTTTTTTGTGTAAAGGTCTTATTTTTGGGGGGAGGTTGACTGCCCTTGGCATTTACACTTCATTTTTGTTGGTTGTTGTTTTTTTTCTTGTACTTGTTTCTGTGGGGTTTTAGTGTTAGGAATTAGTTGTCTTTTTTTTTTTTTTTAGAATTTTGCCCGGCCAGAGGCCTTGTTCAGCCTGCTTTTCTCGACTTTCAACTGCCAAGATATCTTTAACGTGCACACAGGCCTCCGAGTTTTTCGTCCTTATCCGAGAAGACTAGGTGCTCGATCCAACCTACTGTAGGATCAAAGACAGGAATCCCTCCCCCGCTGCGAAAAAAAATAATAAAAAAATTCAAACATGCCTGTACCGAAGGGGGATCGAACCGGTACCTACGGCATGAGAGGCTAGCACCTTGCCTCTTGGGCGACGTGTTCCCTGTCACCCCCCCCCCACACACACACACACATACACACTAAAACCCAACAGAGACATTTCACAAGTAGACAGACTACACACAAAATATGATGCAAATGTTTTCGCAGCCTTATTAATGGCAATAAGCATGTTAATTATTCATTATACAACAGAAAGCATTCTTTATCAAATACACTTTTCAAAAAAAAAAATAGACCTTTGCTGTTCATACTACCACCTATGCATGCTGTTGAACACGTCAGTGGCTGTCCTGTACTTGGCGATCTTAGTTTTTGTTTGTTCTATCTCTATTTTCTGTAAAAGTGGAGATTTTTTAGTATGTAGAAGAGATTTAACACTTTGACACGTGTTTAAAATGCGTTGTGGCATTTATCAAGCAGTTTCACAGTTCCGATACATCATAACTGCTTTTCATAATAGTAAAGCCGCAAACGTTCAACGTCGGATTTTTCAGTTGTGCAAAACGTCGAGTTGAAAAAAAAACACAAGAACTAAGGTCGCGATTTCCCATGATTTTGTGATCAATCAGTTCCATTCATGTTTTCATCCCCCCCCCCCCCCCCCATCAGTTCCATTCATGTTTTCATCCCCCCCCCCATCAGTTCCATTCATGTTTTCATCCCCCCCCTCCCCACCCCAACAAATCTTGTAGTTCACCGTTTTGGCCACCATGTCACCCTTTTTTCGTTTTCGCCCCCCCCCCCCCCACCTAAAAACCAAACTCGTCCCCTGGGGTGATATCGCCCATATTGAGAACCACTGACCCAAAGTTTTGTTTCTTGGTTTCGGTATCAACGGTGAACAGTTTTTCCATGCAGCTCACGGGATACACTGATAGTTCAGTCTAAGCCAAGGCCGGCAGGAGACACGTGGAAAGAACCCGGTCAGTTCATAGTTTCAGCTCATAGCGACAACATCGGTGTGAGAAATTGACGAAATATAAAAACCACAAACGTGCTTCTGTGCTGCTGTCCAAGCTAGAAATCGCAGTTAAGTAGACATATTCTGTTTAGATTATACATGTATACATTTCCTGTTCAAATCTTTTATTGTTCGATTGTTTTATTTGTTCAATTTCCCAATTTTTCTGTTGTTTTTTTCTTTTTCCTTGAGGAAAGCTATTGCCGAAATATCGGCCATTTCCTGTCTTCACTTTTATTTTGGGTTTCATTGTATCGTTTGGGTATTAGATTATTTCTTACGCGAGGCTTTGCTACATACAACTTTTTCTTTTTGCCCAATTTTAACATCAGTGCAGTGTGAGATTGAGGGAAAGATTTTAGCAATTGATCAAGGGTATTTGACGTCTTCATAGATTGACTGAGACGCTGATATCTGTTGACAGTGTCCAGCCAGCGTCCATATTTCATTGCGTCGCGATGTCCTTAGGGTTGCTGACTGGGTAAGAAGCTGATAGCCTATCTGCTGTAGGTGAAGTTTCTACAAGGTAAGTTCATGCATGTGCTTTTACTTCTAGTATTGATTTGATCATTGCTACGGATTCCTGCATGTTGATAGATCTAGGCAGGCCAGCGTAAAGCTGGTCATAGGCCCAGACCAGATGGGAAATCGCGACCTTAGATCTTGTTTGTTCCTACTCCACTTTTCTGCACAATTAAAAAAATTAACGTTAAACGTTTGGGGTTTTGGTACTATAACTTGACTAGGCGTTAGAACAAATCGGAACTGTGAAACGACAAGTGCCACAATGCATTTTTAAACAAGTGTCAAAGTGTGCATTTGTTATACCTCTTCTACATACTAAAAGATCCACACTTTTTCAGAAAATGGAGATAAACAAGGGAAGGCCTCCCCCCCCCCCCCCACCCCTTCTAAACTCACTTTGCAGTATCCTTATTGTTTACCAACCCCTTCCTCCTTTGCGTCTATTAGTTTGGGGAGTTGTAGATCCTTTCAAAATCGTAGGCCACAATGGCAATCGGGGAAGGAGTATCCATGCAAGTTGCACAACTTTAGTCCGACACATATTTCATGTTCTGAGTGTTAATCGCCAAGCCGCGCATGTACTATTAAAAACATTCATCTAGAGGACTAACTCGCCAAGGGGCAGCGCCCCTGCGACCACACACTCACAGACTCAAAGTTGGGAAGGACTTCCGAATGCGTTCCATAGCCCGAGTGAAAACAATACATAGCTACCCCGGCGGCTTTCCCTAATATGTCAATCTGACTACTGCCCAGACGAACATCGGCCTACGGCCTCGATGAT
Source organism: Onchidella celtica (assembly GCA_963931925.1). Taxonomy (NCBI): domain Eukaryota; kingdom Metazoa; phylum Mollusca; class Gastropoda; order Systellommatophora; family Onchidiidae; genus Onchidella; species Onchidella celtica. Next base: position 9,104,903 of record OZ007572.1, read on the forward strand.
ACAAACTGACTAGACCCTCACATCATTACATATCAATCTGACAATGCCTATGCACTTGTCGAGCTATGGCATTCGGAAGTCCTCCCAGTTGTGCCCAAGTGGAATCCTTATTGTGTGACTGAATTGGACTCCTCCCCCCCATATTTTATGGTAAAGCCCCCCCCTCCCCAATTCCCTATTTACCTCCACGGGGGGGGGGGGTGTAAGTCCATGCCGTCCCCACCCCCTCAACCTGTTGTGCCTGGATCTAGGTTGGTGGGATCAGTGAGGATCTCCCAGTCAGCGCTGTCTGGAGAACCGGAGAATCAAGAAGTGTTAAAGTGAGAATTTTAGGCTAAGAACCCAGTTGAAGCGTACGACAAAGTTGTAAAATGCTCGTTACGATATGAAATCTTAGTTTTGATCAGACTAAAGCCGTGTATTCATATGTATGGAAACGGAAACAGAAACGTCAAAAATCCATTAAATAGTAAAAGAGAGAGAGGGAAAAAAGGGAAACTCATACTTAACCCTGTCCAAATGTATTATTAAACCCTTACTAATCCCATCCAAACCTATTATTAAACCCATTCCTAACGGCATTATAACTTAGTATTAAACCTGTTCCTAACCCCATCCAAACCTATTATTAAACCCATTCCTAACGGCATTATAACTTAGTATTAAACCTGTTCCTAACCCCATCCAAACCTATTATTAAACCCATTCCTAACGGCATTATAACTTAGTATTAAACCTGTTCCTAACCCCATCCAAACCTATTATTAAACCCATTCCTAACGGCATTATAACTTAGTATTAAACCTGTTCCTAACCTCATCCAAACCTATTATTAAACCCATTCCTAACGGCATTATAACTTAGTATTAAACCTGTTCCTAACCCCATCCAAACCTATTATTTTAAGCCTGTTACAAACCCAATCCAAATCTATCATTAAACCCGTTCTTAACCCTATTCAAAGTTGTCACTAAAACCGTTCTTAACTCCATCCAAACCTGCTATTGAACCTATTCCTAAACACATCCAAACCTATTCTGCCGTGCAAAGGCAGACCGACGTATGTGGTCTCTTTATACCTTATCAGTAACGTCGCTCTGCCTTTGCATGGCAATATTATTAAGCCTGTCCCTAATCCCCTCCAAACTTATTATTAAACCTATTCTTAACCACATCGAAACATATTAAAACACGTTCCAGCCCCGTCCAAATCCATCATTCAACTCATTCCTAACATTATACTAATCTATTAGTGAACCCATTCCTAACCCCATCCAGACATACCATTAAACCCATTCCTAACCCGATCCGAACCTATTCTACCGTGCAAGAGCAGGGCGGCGTATATGCTCCTTTTATGCTTTATCAGTTACGTCGCTCTACCATTGCGTGGCAGTGTTGTTAAACTTGTCCCTAATCCCATCCAAACGTATTATTAAACCTGTTCTTAACCGTATTCAAACCTATTATTAAACTTATTCCTAACTCCATCCAAACCTAATATGAAACCTATTTATCTTATCCAATCATATTATTAATCCCATTCCTAAACCCACCCAAACCTATCAAACCCATTTATAACCCTACCCAACTATTAAACGTATTCCTAACTCCATCCAAACCTATGATTAAGTTCATTGTGAACCCCATCCTAACTGCACCCAGCCTATTATTAAACCTGTCCTAATCCTATGCAAAGCTATTATTTAAACCGTTCCTAACCCCGTCCGTTAAACCCGCATTTAAACTTGTTTTTAAACTCGTTCCTAGCCCCATTCAAATTTGTCATTAAATCTCTTTTTAACATCATACTAACCTATTATTAAAACCGTTCTGAACCCCATTCAAACCTATTCTGCCGTGCAAAGGCAGAGCGACGTATGTGCTCTCTTTATATTTTATCGGTTACGTCGGTCTGCCTTTGCACGGCGGTATCATTAAACCTGTCCCTAATCCCATCCAAACTTATCATTAAACATGTTTTTAACCTTGTCCGAAACTATTATCAAACCCGTTTCTAATCCTATCCAAAGCTATTATTAAACCTATTCCTTATCCCACCCAAGTCTATTATATGTATTAAACCCATTCCTAACCTCACCCCAAAACTTATGAAACCCATTCCTGACCCCATGAAAACCCTAACCTACTGTGAAACTCATTCTGAACACTCTCCAAACCTATCATTTAACCTGTTCCTAACCTCATCCAAAGCTGTTATTAAACCCGATCCTAACGGCATACAAGTGCATCCACATCCATTATAAACCTGTTCCTAACCCCATCCAAACCTATTATTTCAAGTCAATTACTAACTCAATCTAAACATAGTATTATTAAAGTTGTTCCTAACCAAAGCCAAACTTATTAAACCCACCCCTAACCCAACCCAAACCTATATTATTAAACCTGTTCTTCACCCCATCCAAACATTTTAAACCCATTCCAAACCTATTCTACCATGTGAAGGCAGGGCAACGTATGGGCTCTCTTTATACCTCATCAGTTACGTCGCTCTGCCTTTGCATGCCGGTATTATTAAGCCTTTCCCTAATCCCATTCAAACATATTAAACATGTTCCTAACCACATCCAAACATATTAAACCCTTTCCTAAACCCATCCAAATCTATCACTAAACCCGTTCTTAACCCCATCCAAACTTAAGTAAACCAATTCCTAAACCCACCCAAACGTTTTAGTAAACCGTGCCTAACCCCATCCAAACACCTTTATTCATTAAACCCTTCTTAACCCCATCCAAACCCATTATTTAATCCTTTCTTAACCCCGTTCAAACCCATTTATTAAGCCTGTTCTCAACCCTATCCAAACCCATTATTAAAACCGTTCCCAACCCCATCCAAAACCATTATTAAATCCGTTCTTTAATCCCATCCAAATCTATATAAAATCCGCTCTTAACCTCATTCAAACCTACTATCAAACCCGTTTCTTTTTCATCCTTTTCATATTAAAATTTTCACCCAGGCATTGTCCATCCACTGCAGAATGTAGCCAAACGACAATAACTTCCATTCCTTTCTGTCTGTCTTCCTCATTCATGTTGTTCCCCCTCTTTTTAATATCATCCTGCCATCAAATTCCTGGTCGTCCTCGTGTTCTCTTTCCTGTCAGTGGTTGCCATTCAGGGCAGCGTTTTGTCCATGTGTTGTCATTCATCCTTTCCCACATGCCCGGCCCAATTCCACTTTTGTTTTAGAATGAATTGTACTTTGTCCATTGGCTTTGTTTGTTTGCGTATTTCGGCGTGGGGAATTTTATCTTGTAATCTGATAAGCATTCTTCTTTCCATTGCCCTCTGGGTAGTTCTTAATTTGTTCGTAAGTTGTTTTGTAATCGACCTTGTTTTGCAACCATAGATAATCGTTGGAATAATGCACTGGCTGAATAGTTGTCTCTTAAGGGGCATTATCAGTGTGCTGTCCAGCAATATCTCTGTTTTTCGAAAGCAGCTGCATGCTGCTCTTATTCTAGTCTATTTCAGTTTTTATATTGTATTCTATATGTATTGTCTGGCCTAGGTATTTATACTTCGTGACTTTTTCAATGGTTTTGTTTTCAGTTTTACTTTTTCGTCTGTCTCGTAGTTTGTCATGTATTTTGTTTTGTCTTTGTGGATTTTCAGACCAACCTTGCTCTTTATCATTATTCAGGTTGGTTTCCATCTGCTGTACGCTCTCCGGGCAAAGTGCTATATCGCCCACAAATCTCAGGTCTTTGAGGTACTCTCCGTCTATGTTGATGCCATATTTTTCTAGGCATGACATTTTGAATATTTCTTCAGTTGCTGCTGTAAATAGTTCGGTGATATAGGGTCTTCCTGTCTCACTCCTCTTTCTATAGCAAATTTTCTGATCAGTATTATCGATGTGGATTCTGGTGAAGGCTCCTTGATGTATAAATCTGATATTCATGTTCCCAACTCCATTCAAATCCATTATTAAATCCGTTCCTAACACCATCCACACCTATTATTAAACCCATTCCTAATCCCATCCAAATTTAATAGGAAACCCATTCTTAACCCCATCCAAACTCTTATTAAACCGGTTCCTAACCCCATCCAAACTTATCAAACCCATTCCTAACCCTATCTAAACTTATCAAACCCATTCCTAACCCTATCCAAACTTATCAAACCCATTCCTAACCCTATCCAAACTTATCAAACCCATTCCTAACCCTATCCAAACTTATCAAACCCATTCCTAACCCTATCCAAACTTATCAAACCCATTCCCAACCCTATCTAAACTTATCAAACCCATTCCTAACCCTATCCAAACTTATCAAACCCATTCCCAACCCTATCTAAACTTATCAAACCCATTCCTAACCCTATCCAAACTTATCAAACCCATTCCTAACCCTATCCAAACTTATCAAACCCATTCCTAACCCTATCCAAACTTATCAAACCCATTCCCAACCCTATCCAAACTTATCAAACCCATTCCTAACTCTATCCAAACTTATCAAACCCATTCCTAACCCTATCCAAACTTGTCAAACCCATTCCTAACCCTATCCAAACTTGTCAAACCCATTCCTAATCCTATCCAAATTTATCAGACCCATTCCTAACCCTATCCAAACTTATCAAACCCATTCCTAACCCTATCCAAACTTATCAAACCCATTCCGAACCCTATCCAAACTTGTCAAACCCATTCCTAACCCTATCCAAACTTATCAAACCCATTCCAAACCCCATCCACAACTATTAGGGCAATTCCGTGTGCGACGGAATGACTTTTCAGAACATTCAATCAAGTCTATGTTTGTGAATGAAAGGAAGTGGAACGCGTATTTCAACAAGCCTATTCTAATCTGTATTCATCAGGAATTTCATTAACTTTGTCAAAAAAAAAACAGCAAAAAAAACTACCCAACCACAGTCAATTAAAGACCCTGTGACGGACTGACATTTTGTCAGCGTGACCTATCAGATAGATGTAGGGTCTTATGAAATGCTCTAAAATTTGAAAAGCATTTCTTGTGAACTTTACATAATATCTTGTATGAATGTATGAGCCGTGCACACTCAGTATCTTAAATCATTTGCTTGCATTTTGTAAGAACTAGTCTCAGTAATGTGTGAGTGACAAACTGACATAAGAAAACGTGAAGGACTGACATAATAAACGTGACGGACTGACATCTCTGAACGCAACACCATATCTGGAGGTAAATGGAGGCACATTATTCTGTTGAATCCAAAATACAATACAGTGAGAAACAGTGTTGTGTATTATTATTATTATTATTATTACAGGGAATCCCGAGAATTGGATGTTGAGGGAACAGGGGTCATTGCTCAGCAGAAGGGCCAGCAATTACTTCAGATCACGACTCGCGTCAGCAGTTGGGACTGTGTAAAACGAGCATGCGCTCGGAAATCCAGAAGATCTGGCTAAATCATCTACTGAGAGAATTTGTGGGCTGTGGTCAGGCCTGGTCTCGCGCGCTGGAACACCTGGAGGTCCAGCAACTACTACAGATCACGACTCACATAGGTCGTTGGGACTGTGTAAACCAGCATGTGCTCGGAACTCCCAAAGGGCCCAACTGAATCATTTACTGAGAAAACATGTTGGCTATGGTCAGACCGGATCTAACAGCTCTGGAACATCGGGTAGGGTTGTACACAGTTGACGTCTTTAGTTCTTGTTGTTCCAACTCCACTTTTTGCACGACTGGGAAATTCGACTTGAAACATTTGCGGCTTTAGTATTACGAAAAGGAGTAAGAATAAATCTGAACAGCGAAACAGCTCGATAAGTGCCACAACGTATTTTACACAGGTGTCAAAGTGCAACCTACTAAAAGATCTCCAGATTTTCAGAAAATGGAGATAGAACAACCAAGAATTAAGGTTGGGATCTAACATGCGGACCATCCATAAAGTATGTCCGTTTGATCTGAGCGGTTTTTATCTTTTTTTTTTTTTAAAGATAAATAAAAACAAAACGAACTTTTTAATTGCCATAGCTGAAACGTGTACTGTGCTCTCCAGACCCCCTTCCTGTAACCGTGTACGCTTTTTCGTAGGCTGGAAGCAACCCCCCCCCACCCCCAACCTCTGACCGTACATAGTTTTATGGATGGCTCCAGACTGAGAATATCTAGATTTGATTCTCCTTCTATTTCTTGATTTGTTGATAAAGGTAACAGGATTACCTTAATTTGCTTTCCCGAAACAAATCTAAACTTGTTTTTGGTTAATGATTGGATAACAGATAGCCCAGCCAGCAATCCCCATGTCAATCCAATGTAGATTTGTATAGGGTTTCAGACCGATGTCGTCGCGATGTCGCATACCAGCGGATCGAGATAGAAACGATGTCATTACTATAATTATGCAAATACAGACGTCAGTCCTGTGCGGTGGATTTTGTTAGGCTAGCTGGCTGGGTAGATAAGACAATGAAAACTGCAGCAGAGGAAGTCTAAACAAGTGAAGAACTCCCCCTCCCCCCCACCAACCACTATCCCCTCAGCCCACCCCATCCCCACACCCCAATCCACCCCTATCTCCACCTCCATCTCCCACCCCCAATACCCCAATACTCCAATACACTCCCCAGCTCCCACCCCTACCTTCCACCCCAATTCTCCAATCCACCCACCTCCCATCCCCATACCACGATCCACCCCACCTCCCACTCCCATACCCCAATCCACCCCACCCTTATACCTGAATCCACCCCACCCATATACCTTAATCCACCCCACCCCACCTGCATACTCCAAATTCAAGGCATCCCACCTCCACCAGCATACCCCAATCTACTCCACCCCACCCTCATACCCTAATCCACCCCACCCCCATCTGCATACCCCAGTATACTCCACGTCACCATTATTCCCCAGTCCATCCCACCCCCACCCGCATACTCCAATCTACTCCACCCCCATCCCCAGTCCATCCCACCCCCACCCGCATACCCCAATCTACTCTGGACACCCGCATACCCATTCCATCCCACCCCCACCCGCATACCCCAATCTACTCCACCCGCATACCCATTCCATCCCACCCCCACCCGCATACCCCAATCTACTCCACCCGCATACCCATTCCATCCCACCCCACCCGCATACCCCAATCTACTCCACCCGCATACCCATTCCATCCCACCCCCACTCGCATACCCCAATCCACCCCACCCCCATCCCCATCCCCCAATTCACCCCACCCGCATACCCCAATCTACTCCACCCGCATACCCATTCCATCCCACCCCCATCCCCATCCCCCAATTCACCCCACCCGCATACCCCAATCTACTCAACTCGCATACCCCAATCCACCCCACCCCCATCCCCATCCCCCAATTCACCCCACCCGTATCCCCATACCCTAATACACCCCCTCCTCCCACCCGAAAACCCAATTCACTCGCCCACACCCCACCTCCACCCCCATCACACACCCCACGCAACTCCCACCCCACCCCCTCCCCGTCGCCCTCCCCCACAGGCAACAATTCAGAGAGCAACCTCAACCAAAATAAACTTGTCGTTCGAATTCCTCTCCCCCTACACCCCTCGCAGAAAAACACATGGATACCCCCCTGCTTCCTCCCTACTCATGATGTGTTGTTCAACTTGTGCATGCTGATAGACTTCTCACCACCCTCTCGACCACTTGAACCAATGGGGCAGGTTGAGTCTGGAAATCAAGGCCACACCCACAGGGAATTGGGGTGGGGCAGGCAGAGGGCAGAGAGTCAAAGAGTGTCGGGTATCATGATGGGGTGTGTGTAACATGATGTACATTGCATGAGCTTCAGTGAGATGTCTCGGGTTCTTTCAGAACTGGACTTGGGGCTTTGTCGAGTCTTTCTCGGTTCGGAATTAAGATTTGTCAAGTCCTTGAATGTGTTTGTCCATCGCTAAGGTTTGGTTCGTTTAGAAATTCGTGCCCTCAGACTTCTGAAATGTTCTCGAAAAAAGGCCGCTGTTACAAGTACGTACGCACCTCAGGCGTTTTACGTTAGGGGCGCGTACACACACGTACCTATCCCTAATCCCGTCCTTATCCTGTACCCTAAGTCTTAAAGGATTTCTAACCCTGCCCCTGACCCTTTCAACCCCACCAAAAAAAAAGGCCAAAAAAAAAAAAAGTCTCAAAGAAAAATTAAAGCTGTTGGCAATGAGTATTTAGGTAGGAGCTCTCTGCCTCTGGAGTCACAAAAGGACTTAAAATGCGCACCTCTAGGGCATAAAAAAAACCCAACAAAACTTGGGGAGCGTACATGCGTGTCACATTTTAAAAAACCCAAAGAAAAAGGGAAGACCAAAAAAAAAAAAAGAATATTTCAGTTAAAAACTTTCTTCAGGAAGAAAACAACACAAAAAATGAAAAGATTGAACATATAAAATAATCGAACATTAAAAAAAATGTGAGAAATGAGATATTTTTAGAATATTAAATCAACACGATGACTTATCTGCGAGTTCCAACTTGTATTTCCGATTTCTGATATCGCCCCCCCGGGGAGCGATTTTTTTATCTCGGGAGGAGGTGGGGGGGGGCGGGCGGCGCGGAAACAAAGAAAAGGGCAACAAGGGGAGGTGGGTGGGGGGGGGGAACAATGAAGGGAGATGTTTGGGGGCAAATGCAGGGGCAGCCACTGAGTTGTTCAACAGCACATGTAGGTGGCTTTTATAGACCTTTTTTTTTTTAAAGCATTTGATAAAGAATTTTCCGTTTTATAATTGATTAATAAGGCTTTGAAAAATTAAAATCATAGGTGTGGTTTTTTTTTTTTTTTGTGAAATGTATCTGTTGGGGTTGATAGGGGATTTTGAGGGGTGGGGGTGGGAGGAGAGTGGGGCTGGTGATGAAAGAAAATTTGGAGCCCAGGGAGCGATTCTCTGAAAAGTTGAGAACCACTGATGGAAATATTCAAGTTTACAGTAAGCGCATCATTATAACTTCACATCACTTCCGCATTCAATGTTGCTGACTTAATAATAATAATAATAATGTATAGCATTTATATAGCGCATATCCATTTATTACAAAATGCTCTATGCGCTTTACAGAAACATGTCAACCACAGAGCAGAACAGAGCTCAACACACTGCACTGCTTCTTTCTCTCTCCCTGTCTCGCTCACTCTCTCTCTCTATCTCAGAGCAAATTGTAACGCAGCCTGTTAGGCGCAGTTCACAACTCACAACAGTTCACAACTCACAACAGTTCACAACTCACAACAGTTCACAACTCACAACAGTTCACAACTCACAACAGTTCACAACTCACAACAGTTCACAACTCACAACAGTTCACAACTCACAACAGTTCACACAACACACAACTCAAATAATATTTGAATATTTATTAATAACAATATATATTTAATAATGAATAATAAATTCTGGTTGGGGGGGGGGGGGGGACCAGACTTGGTCAGATCCAAAGAAAATCGACTTTTAAAAGAAAAAAATATCCCGTACATGCGTAATTTTCTTGCCCCGTGAACAGAAGTGTGTATTTTGTTAACGGAAATGGCGACTTTTTACTTCGTCACTGCTCTACGATAATGGCATTTGTCAGACTTGTGCCAAAATTCAAGTGACAGTTCATTTCATTCCTGAGCATGAGAGCTATCAGATAAGAAAAAGAAATGCCTCTATAGAAAAATGTAATAATCCTAAAGAATCACAATGGAATGAGTCACCAAATGACAGGAAAAGAAACTTTTTTTTCTCAATATTGCAATAGTGTCAAAAAAGACGTATGCCGTTAGCGTAGGGCAGTGACAATTTGTAAAATCATTAAATTTCTGTCTTGGAAGTCTGAAACTTTTGTTTTTGATTATTTACATAACTTTAAGAAGCAAGACTTAGGATTCATCGATTCCGATTATCTCCAGAAAATACATTGGAACCGGCTTAATGGGGCAAGAGTCAGAAAAGATTATAAGGATCTAACTTAAAGGAAATCTTATTACTAACCCTTCCCCAACCCAAATCTATTATCAAACCTGTCCCTAATCCTTAATCCTGTCAGTAAACCTATCCATCAAATCAAGATAACCAAAATGGTAATCGAAATATTTCTCACAGGATAAAAAATATATTGCTTAAGTCTACGAGTTTGAGTTTGGAAAAACCATGTCCACACGATAACGGTCACTTTGTACCAGGAAAAAGCAAGACGACAGACAGAATAACAACAGAACGATAGGAAACAGAAGGAAACCCTACTAGAAGCGTCCACTAATTTCCCGCTATTAAAATCTTGAAGACCAGTAATCCACATACCAACTTCCAAAATATTGAGAGTTCTCAAGTTATAACTTTCGGAAGAAGGGCACAGATTTCTGAACGAACTATAGTTAGGGCTACCTACAAAATAGTTCGTACGTTCAAAAAAAAAGGGGGGAGGATTTATTTTTGGGGGGGGGGGGGGCGGGCGCGTTTGGGATGCGGGTGGGCGGGGGGAGGGGGAGTTTGACTTTGGGTTTTACAATGCATCAGTTCGATAACAGCCATCAGTATGCTACTATATCGGGGTTCCCTTTAATTCTTCAGAAATACGATAGTGCAATTTTTTTTTTAGTAATTACACTGCACGCTCTTTTTGCACCCTTGTGTGGGTGGAGCTGTGTTAAGCGCAGGAGTACAAATTTAATGGTCAAGTGTGAGGCGGAGTTTGACTACGTCTTTATGTGAGAAGGCGAATCATTAACTAAAGTATTTACACGTTTTTATGTGAGATAGCGAACCATGAACTAAAGTATTTACGACGTTTTTATGTGAGAAGGCGAATCATGAACTAAAGTATTTACGATGCTTTATTGAAGTTTCCTAAATGTAATTTAAGTAGTGTCAATTTAGTCCTTAAAAAAAAATGAATGTTTTTCATTCAAAGAATTGTTTATTATCAACCTGTAAAGTAGAGAAAAAGGAATTTGACAGTCTTTATATTGGCAGTAAGTTCAATAATCCCCTTGAGATCCCCCAAAGCGTGGTTCCGTTACAAGAAGTCTCACCGTTGGGTCATGAGAGACACGAAAAAGCACAGGGTGGGGGAGGGGGGCAGCCTATTTAAATTAAACATTAATGAACATATTTGAGTTTCGAGTTTGGGTTTTAAGGTGTGTCTCAACAAAATAACGGCAATTTTGCAGCTATCACGCTCTATTCGGGTACGTCATTTATGTTTGGAATCAGAGCGTCTGAATTTCGCAAACAGCATTAAATTTAAACAGTTTCGTTTGAATTTTACCACATTGATAAAAATTCTCAAAAGTTGTTTTGTATGGATGTGAAAAGAGTTTTGTTACTGACTATAACGTTTTATAAATGGAAATGTCTGAAAAGCGGTGAGGCTGGGCATAAAGTTAAATCAATAAATTTTGTTACAGAGAGCAGTAGGGCACGGAGCCACCCCCAGACGTTGGCTCACTTGGGTCATTAAAATCCAGGGACTTTTTTATGGACTCGCGAGGCGTTCTCCGCTAACTCGTTCACTGTCGTAGTTGATAGAGAAACGGAATTTTTAGGAATAATAGTTCATTTTACACTGGATTTTGAAGTTGTTGTTTTTTTCTCCCGAAATAAACATTTCCCCGTCGAGTGTACGATTGATGACAACTTTTTAGGCCACAAGAATTAGAATTTGGAGGGGCGTGCAGAATTCTAATCCCCGAACGGTAGAGTTAGCTACTGGCAGACACTAAGTGCACACCATAGTTTCATATATTTCTAAGTAAATCCAGAAAGACCCTATCATGCGAAGCCTGGTCAGACAAGTCAAGTTTCTGCCAACATTATTTTCTTGGGTGTACATTTTGCTGGCAGCAACTGGCTGTGACGTTGTGCCATTAGGTCTTGACGTACTGCTGTTCACTACAAGTCCCGCACACATGCGCACCATAGGGAACGGGTCAGAATTGGTGCGAGATCATAGACTAATATGGTTCATAAATTAAAAAGTGTTCCATATATAAGGAAAAAACTTCGAAAGGGACATTTCTTTTATTGTTCCTAAGGGTTTTCTTATGGCAATAGGATTGTTTCGTATTTTGTAAGAATGCCCGTGCAACTTTTGTGCATTTTAGATTAAGCCGTGGGTTACATTCTATCAATTTTAAAGGTGTTCTTTTAGGCGTTTCTGAAAAGTGTTACATGTGTTGAGTGTTCTTATAGTAAAGCTGTCCAGACGTGTACGCTGTGGGTGCGAATGTGCTCGTTCTGTCGTTGTCGACCACGGTTCAGTGCTATGCTGGCTGTTTACCTGCACAATATACTAAACCATCCGGACTTTGCGCCGCTGAATTACCAATTGGTCGCCGAAGTTTGAGAAAAGTTGTGCAGGCAATTCGGGAAAATGGACAAAATCAGTTTCAAACTGTGTATTCTTCGTCACCAAAGTCCTTAAGGTCAATGTCCTTACAGTGAGGCTCTAGAGAAACGAAGAACGATGATGACCAAAGTCTACTTATGACACTGGTCCAGTCATCAGAAAAAATGCACATCAGCCTTGCTCTGTATGACCGGGCTCTGCTCGTTCATTGGGGTGGGAGAGAATGCTGTGCACGTACAAACCAGGGCGAAACAATGTACCAGTTACATGTGATACGATTGTCCCACTCACAGAGATAGCCAGCTAAACCAAAATGCACAAAGGACTTCACTCTATACCTCTGGGCTCTGCTCCGTTACTCGGGGTAGGAAGAACCATGTGCGTTCACAAACCATGACCGAGCAATGTACCAACAAAATGTAACATGATTTTCGCACTCGCAGGCAGGGACGTCCAAAATGCACTCAAAGGTTTCATACTCGGTATTTCTGGGCTCTGCTCAGTTGTTGGAGCGAAGGAAACCGTGCACTTATAAACCACGATTAAACAACGCATCAGCCATATGTACCACGATTTTCCCACTCAATCAGCTGAAACAAAACACACAGAGGTCCACACTCTGTATTTCTGGGCTCTCCTTTAGTAGTCAGGGTAAGGGGAAAGTTTTGCAGATAATTTTCCTACTCACAGAGAGTCGGCAAATCCAAAATGCACGAAAGTCTTCATTAATTTTCTTTTGCTGGGCTTTCGTCTGGCAGTCGGGATGAGGGTGTAAAAAAGGCATAACTAAAAAGTAACAGCCAAATGTACCATGGTACTCCCACTCACAGATAGCCAGTTAAATTCAAAATGCACATAGGTCACGCGAGGCTTCGTATTGGTGGGATCCCCACTTAGTGGTCTATGCTTTGAACAAAAAAGGTGCTGCGTATCTCTAAAGCAAACTGATATTAATAGTAAATTAAAATTTTATATACCCCATTATCCCGTCAAAAGGTAAGGCCTAGCTTTTGAAAAAATAATTTCTTCAACTCATATTCAATTTACCTGTACAAAGAAGATGCTAAGTATATGGGACAACGGTCAGAAACTGACATGGTGTGTGTTTTTGGGCGTTTCTTAAATGTGTTGCATAACGTGTTACGTGTTCTTTCAATAAGTTGTCCAAACATATACGCGTTGGGTGTGAATATTTCCATAGACTGTGTCTGTATTCTGTGTAAACAAGTTGACACTAGCATGCAAATCTTTGAGACAATCCTCGTTGGGTTTCAGAAAAGTTAAAAAATACGCGAACTGTAAAGAGTTAACAAGCCGTATGATCTGATGTTGGCTCCGTGTCAGTGGGATGCAGAGGTCTGGTGATGCCCCATCATGCCCTTGGCGGGCAACTCCTTGATTTGTATGCCCCAAGACTCGAGTATAGGGCCTAACTACTCATTGATTGGATACCTCCTGAAATGGATGCACAGAGCCTACGCCGCCTCTGTCCGCCCTTTCTGCACGTCATTGCTCCATGCAACAATCTCCATAGCGATGATTCTCAGAGTAAGGGCATTGGCTCTCAAGGGAGGGAATTCAAACCTAAGGGGAGGAATTTCGGAGGAATTTCAGTCCCGGACAGTTTTAACATTATTTGGGCAAGGCAATAGGATTTTTCTTTCCCATTTCAAAAACCAATGTAAAGTTGCATGTATGGGGCCCCCTAAACCCTTGGGGCCCCTGGACAACTGCCAAGTGTGCCCATGCGTTAAAACGGCTGTGGTCCAGTCAGAGTAGGAACTTTAAACTGGTAAAGACTGTATAATTTTATGATCCACTGAAATAGGGATTTTTTTTTTCATTTGATTTCAATTAATAAAGGAATGTAGTTACATAAATTGTTTCAATAATTACCAATGTAAAAGTCTAATGATGAAAAATTATCAGTTGTACATTTAAAATGGGAGGGGGGGGGGTGGGACTCTTTAAAGCCACTGTTCTATAGTTGCAGGGGTTTTTGTTGGGGTGCCGTGGGGGGGGGGGGTGGGCAAACCCATTTCAGGATGTGACAAATCTTTAACTTCCGAACCGAACAAGGCTTGACAAAGTCTCAGCTCTAGTTCTGAAAAACTCGAGACATCTCACTGAATCTCGTGTAATGTACATTGTGTTGCACATATCTCATTGTGATATCCAGCACCCGTTGGCTTTCTGGTCTCTGTCTGTCTTATCTCAATTGCCTGTGTGTGTGGTCTTGGTTTTCAGCCTTGATCTGTTGCCATTGTTTCAGGTCGTCAATGGGAGGGGGGAGGGTCTGTGAGTGTATGTACAAGTTCAGCAACTTATCATGTGGGGTGGAAGCAAGGTTGTCCATTTTTTTTCTGGGTTTGGGGGGGGGGGCGGGCGGAAGGGGGAGAGGGAAGAGGAATTCGAAAATTCTTTGGTTTTTTTATATTGGGTTGACTTTTTAATTTTTTGGAAAGAATTCCGTCCGCCCTGACCACTTTCAACTCTGGACAGTTTTTTTGTCTTCTTTAGTAGACTTGATAGTTTTCTTTTCGTTTTCTGGCTGAAAGGGCAAGGGGCAGGGTTAGGAATAAGGTTAGGGTTTGAGACAAGGATATGTTAAGGATTAAGGAAAGTATGGACTGGGGATGAATTTTGAATGAGGCATAAGGACAGGGGTTCAGGACATGTTTAGGATGAAAAATAGGGAATTAGGATTAGGGATACGACAGAGTCCGGGGTAGATCTAGGATTTGGGATAAGATCAGATTTAGGATTGGAAATATGTGGGAGAAATATTGGGGATACGTTTAGGGTTTAGTATCAGGGATGCGGACAGGATTAGGGATGAGGTTAGGTTTAGAATTAAGGATAAGGAAGGTTAGGGATGAGGTTAGGTTTAGAATTAGGGATAAGGAAGATTAGGGATGAGATTAGGTTTAGAATTAGGGACGAGGAAGATTAGGGATGAGGTTAGGTTTAGAATTAGGGATAAGGAAGATAGGGATGAGGTTAGGTTTAGAATTAGGGATAAGGAAGAACGAAGTTGAGGATCGGTTTAGGATTAAGGATAGCATGGAATATGGGGTAGGTTTAGTATTAGGCATAGGACAGGGGTTAAGGCTAATGCTTAGGATGAGGAGTACGGAATAGGTCTAGGATTACTGATAAAGACAGGGTTAGGGATAAGTTTAGGATTAGGGATGAAGGCAGTTTCATGAATAGTTTTCGGGTTAGGAATAAGAACAGGCTTAGAGATAGGTTTAGGGTTCGGGATAAGTTCAGAGTTGAGGATTAGGGATACGAACAAGGTTAGGGATTAAATTAGGTTTAGGATTAGGGTTGAGGAAGGACAAAGCTTTTGAGGATAGGATTAAGCATAGTTTGTATTACGGGTAGGGTTAGCATCACTCATAATGGATCGGGGTTACTGGCAGGGTTCAGGATTAGGGACAAGGACAGAGTTAGGGATGGGCTTACAGTTAAGGATAAGATTAGGATCAGGGATAAGGACAGGGTTATGGAGAGGAACTGGGATCAGTGTGTGGTCTGGACGTACGAAACTCTAATCTAATTTTAGTCCACGGCATTCAGTCACCTGTTGTGCTTTCCACCCACTGCAGTTTTCATAGCATCTCTCATGTCTATTTTAGACGGCGGGGGAAAAAAAAAAGGCACGCGGGAAAAAAAGTCAAATGAAAAGGGAAAAAAGTCACTTTACATTAGTTTTTAAAAAAATATAAAATGAAACCATCAATCTTCCTAAATTCGTAACTTTTTTTTATTTTACGCTTCCCTTTTTTTGCCTTTTTGTTTAAACGCATGCTTTCATTGTTTAACGCTTAGCTTTTTTCTTTAAGCGCTTAACCTTTTTTAAAATACTTGACATTTTTATTTAACTTTTTTTTAAAAACATTTTTTACCTTTTTTTTTTTTTCGCTTCACTTTTTTTTTTTGTCTTCCCGTATTTCTAATCCTAAAAGTTTTTGTTTCTTTTTAATCAGGAACTGAGTTTCGTTTTTCTCGCCTCTGTCTCTCTCTCTCTCTCTCTGTCGTGTCTCTCTCTCTCTCACTCTTTCTCTCTCTTTGTCTTTCTCTGTGTGTGTGTGTGTGTGTGTGTGTGTGTTTCTCTCTCTGTCTGTTTCTCTCTGTCTCTCTGTGTCTCTCACGCTATCTCTCTGTCTCTCTCTATGTCTGTCTGCCTGCCTCTCTTTCTCTCCCTCCTTCCTTTTATTTTTCCCTAAATATACTGGCAGATTATGGATTTTTCCCCAAGAGTATTTCAGTAAATTACCTACTTAAGTTTACAAATTACCAGTCATCAAAGATCTTAAAATAGTATAATACTATTTTAACATCTTTGCCAGTCATAGAGGAGATGGAAAGCTTTTCAGGCTTCACAATTCAGGTTAAGCAAGTTCAAAGTAAGCTTTTAGCCTGCTCTCATGAAGAGTCTTCAAGCACATTCTGCGCGTCTTTTTCACTCAAAGAATACGCGCGTTTTCCGAAAAATACACTCCATTTTTATTGTAAGTGTTCCAAGCTAAGCAGTTAGTGGGTGGTGGGCGCTTCTGATAAGGGTCTCATACTGTCCTATCATGGTGCTATTATTCTGTCTGTCGTTTTGCTTTTTCTTCCTAGCACAGTGTGACCGCTATCGTGTCGGCGTACTTTCTTCAAACTCAAACCCATTTAGGCATATTTTTTTAGATGTAATACTTTAAAAAAAAAAAAAAAAATGCTAGTCAAAAACACGCGCAGAAAAAAATACAACACACGCTTTTGATGGGAACAGGCTTTTCGGGAACTTGAATACCAATTAGACATCAAGACGACCCCTTTAGAATGACAATGTTCTATAGATATCTCCACTTTTCGGCTGAATTGAGTTAACGCACTACACAATACATCTACATGCATTCTCCATCGTATGTCAAAGTATCTAGCGGATTTGGTGTGTAATTTGTAAGTATTACTAAAAAGCTATGAGCACTTGAAACTTCAATCATCAATTTCTCAAAAGTTGACCCACGGGAGTTAGAACCGTGTCATTCTGAGAGGACGATTAACTCGTATGCGTCTGCACAGGATTTGTGGAAAATGTTTCCCTATGGATTTTCACTTTATTTACATACATGTCTTTACCGGGTGTCTGAATAAAATTGTATACACAAATTAACAGCTTAATGTTGTTTGTAACTCTTATTGAACTGCGTTGTCACCAGTGTCTGGCCCAGAACGGTCATCGATTTGTTGAATACATGCAATAACACAATTACACACCTGTCCTCTGTAACCTGAATGTGTCTTGATTGGCATTGAATTGATAAATATTCAAAGTGTATGCACATTTATTTGAGACACCTTGTATAATGTTGGCGGATCTGACAAAACCGGTCTAATTGTGGATTATTTTGTACGTCTTAAATAAATCAAGATAAAATATTTCTAAGACGATTTCAAGCAAAATATTTTAACTGAGTGCAGAAAAATGGCTAATCTTTCATATTATAAGCAAATCTTAATGTCCATAGCAAAATATTTTCCCCGTTTGGGGGGAGGGGGGGGGGGGTGTCAGGTATATGGTCTTCCACCTTAAGGCTGATTTCCTCAGATCCGCTCACATATTGTTTACTTATGACAAGTTCAAAAGGTAGAATCTGTACAATAAAATGGAAATTATACCTCTCGATCGATCGTTTTCGTTTGAAAATGTCATGACACAAGTGTCTTTCGCCAGTATTTGTCATGACACAAGTGTCTTTCGCCAGTATTTTTCTTTTTTCAGCACGTTTTTGTGACCGACGGTACAACTTGGTACCAGTTTTTCTGCAAATCTTGACTTGAGAGGAGTCCAGTTTTTACCTAAATGAAGATGTGGGTGATGAATCATTCAGACATCACTGAGAATCTGCGAGAACACGCGTATCACATACCCAGTGTTTGAGAAACTGTGATTGTCAAAGACGTGTCAGGTATGTTTCCAGTGGTAGCTATGCCGATAGCGACCTTAGTTCTTATCTGTTCCAGCTCCACTTTATTGCACAATTGAGAAATTCGACCTTAAATGTTTACGGCTTCAGTATTATGATAAGGACATAGAATAAATCAGACGTGCGAAACAGCTTGATAAGTGCCACAACGTATTTTAAACAAGTGTCAAAATGCGCATTTGTTATTTATAACTCTTCTACATACTAAATGATGTCCAGTTTTTTTTTTCAGAAAACACACAAAAACCAAGATCGCAGTAAGCCTTAAGTCATTGTTCTCAGTCCCAGGCCACATTCTTCAGCTAGCGATCTCAGCTATCAGATGTATTCATTTTAGGAGGGACCGCTGCCTCTGGCATTTGCACCTCTGTCAGGTTTCTTCAATTCCTCCCCCATTTTGAATTGCCAGGAGCATTTTTCTTTTCACCATAATACTTTTACAGTGGTAATTATTGACACAATCTGTGAGACTGAATTGCAATCAAATGAAATGTGAAAATGTCACATTTCAATGGATTATAAAACTTCTATGTAAGCAGTCTAGTATCATTGATAATTACGAAGTTGTAAAACATTTACTAATTAAAGAAAAAAACATTTACTAATTAAAGAAACAAAAAATGGGTATATATTTTAACATAAATGTCTACCAGCCATCTGCCGCTCTTAAAAAATCTATAACTGGTTTTCAAAATTCAAAAAAAATTTTTGCTTGTGACAATGCTGTTTGTTCTGGTTAAAATAACATTCAACCTTTGGATTAGCATTGCTAAGTGTACAGATTGTATTCTTTCCCAGTTTGAAGTTCCTCCTCTGGCTGAAATTCCTTCCCAGTTCCTCCCCTTAAATGTGGAATTCCTCCACTGGGACCAGAGTGCCTACCGCTACAGAATCGGGGGACAAGGTGGTCTAGAGGCGAGGCCCTCACGCCGAAGGTACCGGGTTCAATCCCCGGTCGGTGCAGGTATGTTGAGTTGTTTTTTTCGGGGGGAAAATTCCTGACCCTGATCCTGTGTTGGGTAGTATGAAGCACCTAGTCTTCTCGGATAAAGTCGAAAACTCAGAGGGCCCGTGCGCACGTTGCCCACGTTTACGATACCTTCGGGTTCTTAACATGAAACAGATGTCGGCTCGATGTCGTAATCAGCGGATCTAGGCAGGAACGATGTCATTCCTACGTGGTAACTGACCTCAATACTGTGCGTCGGACATGAGTAGGGTTGCTGACTGAGAAGCTATGATAGTTTAGCAGCCATTAAGACGCAGCCCTTGGTATAGTCTGTGTGTCTTGAAACTTGTTTATACTTGATTTTGGACGTTCTGGTGTATAACTAACTATACTAGGCCGCATAAATCTTTCAAACAACTTTTGAACGGCTAAAAATAAGTGAATGAAATTGTAAATCCTTGCCATCTTTAATTCAAGTTCTATTCATCTCATAAATGAACCAGATCTAAATTATTTCGGTTAAGACAAAAACGGCCAAAACACTTGACCAGACAGGTCGAAACATCATAAAGTTCTGAACCTTGTTGTTTGGTTGTCCAAGATAGGACATCAAGTCATTAGAAAAATGAAAGATTTTTATTTCATGGGAACACGGGAACAATCTTTGTTTTACTTCATTTTTAAAAAAAAATTTGAATTAACATAATTTGGTAAAAAGTTTCAGCTGTTTAAAATTTGTAGCAAGGTGTATGCAGATTAGTACAGAATATTCCATGTACTAAATTAGCACCAACAATTCGCGAACTTAGTTCTTGTTTGTTCCAGCTCCACTTTTTGCACATCTAAGAACATCGACGTTAAACGTTTTCGGTTTTAGTACTATGATAAGGAGTTAGAATAAAGAGGAATTATGAATCAGCTTGATAAGGCTTGATAAGTACCGCAAAGAAATTTTAAACAAGTGTCAAAGCGTGCATTTGTTATACCTCTTCTATACACCAAAAAGATCTCCAGTGTTTCGGAAGAATGGAGATAGACCAAATGAGAACTACCGTCACGAAAAATTATGAAATCTGTGTGTACGGCCTCAATTTTAACGATAAATTACGTGGGCATATCTGTTTGGGACAAAATTCAGTCTTAAATATCATTTATTTACGGGGTTTTTTGTCTTGAGCCGCAATGCATTTTCGCACAGTAGAACGAAAAAGTATAAGAATTTTTCACTGAGACTACGTGACCACTGTTGGCGAGTATTTTCAGTGGCAGATAGAAAGAAGCTCGTTATTATTTTTTGTTGAGGGGGGGGGGCTTAATCCTATGGTAGGTAGGACAGAGCACCTAGTCTTTTCGGATAAGGACGAAAAACTCGGCGTCCTCGTTCGCACATTGCTCACGTTAAAGATACCTTGGCAGTTGAAAGTCAAGAAGAGCATGCCGAACAAGGCCGCTGCTCGGGCAAAAATCCTAAATAATACTTATCCCTACCATTACAACACACAGAAACAAGTATAATACGAAAAATAAAAACCAGAAAAGCGAGGCGTAAATGCCAAGAGCAGCGAACCTTCTAAAATAAAGACCTAAACACTCAGCTTGTTAATCTCTGGTCATGAAATATCGTCGGGTATTTTCCTTATTGTTGAATGTGCATTTTTGCCTTGTCCAGAAGATGAGGATTGAAATTTTGAAGAGTTGTGTAAAATCAGAGCCAAAACGCATGCAACATTACATCACAAACACATATCTCGAAAAGTTTCTAACTGATTGGAATGACTCTTATACATAATGAAATAAGGGGTGAGAGAAACACTTTCATGACAGAACCTCAAAATCGGCAAATTGCCGTGTACAACAATATGGCAGATTTACCCCCTCGACATGTCAGTAAAATACATTTTAACTGGGTGTGTAGACTTCATGTATATCGGAAGAAGACACTGCCTGCGGATCCACGAAAGAATTATTTTCTGATGTGCACCTGCAGCACATCTTGTCATTTCTGAAAGAGGTTGAACCCTGATTTAACAGATTTTTATTATATTTACAAAATTCATAGACACACTTTACAGTATGGGCCTTTTCCCGTTAGATTTTCAACTTGACTTTTTTATTATTGTACTCGTTCAGTACTTTGTCGCAAAACAGTCCAAACAAATGTACTTCTCTATCATGCATCGTTGACAGAACATTTACGAACTTGAAACGTGTTTGGTCTAACAACTAGCCAAGACGGTAAAAAAAAAGTTTCTTCATATCTTTGAATTTTTTGCAAGATTGTAGCACGTGAAATTCACCCTCCACTTCATTACAATAATTTATTCTTACACACAAAAAAAAATCTAAATTTTTTTTGAAAATTCAACTCAAATTTTCTGTAAAAGAATAAAACAGGGGTTAGGCCACTTTTATATTGAAGGGCATTTATTAGTTTGAGTTTGAATGTGGGTTTTGCGGCACGTTGGCACGATAACGGCCACTTTGCGCCCTTCAAGGTCTATTTAGGTACACATTTTTTAAATTTATGTTTCGTATTCAGGGATGTTAAGTTTAACATAGAATTAGATACATTCATATAATTCTAATGCATTGGTAAAATTCTAAACAAGTGGTTCTGTATAGATCTGGAAAAAGTTTTGAAAACGAGCATAAAAGTTATTAAATCAAGTTGTAGATCTTAACCTCTATCAGAAAGGACAAGATGTGCTGCGGATCCACGTCAGAAAATAATTCTTCCATGAATCCACAGCCATAGCCATAGTGCCTTCTTTGGATATGCATGAAGTCTACACTCAGTTAAAATATGTTTTATTGACTGTTGGCAATTGCATACCACACATTTGAGGCTGAATTAAACATTTATTTTTCCAAAATGTTTTTTTTTGTTCATGTCCAGAAGCCAAATGGTGTCATTACAAGGAGACCTAGGACCAGCCACAATGGACCAGTGAAATCAGTTCCCCATCTAGCTGGACACCATGAACTGCTACGTTTAGCAAAGAGTTTAGAGAGAGCACGTCGACACGATAACGATCACATTGGAAAAAGCAAGAGGACAGACAGAATATTGCAACAATGATAGGATGAGAGACCTTACCAGAGGCGTCCACCAACCTCCTCCGGCCTAGAGAATACAATTACAAGACTTTGAACAGGAGTTCCCAACGGGGGGGGGGGGGCAGGGGGCAGGGGGGCTAAATTTCATCCACCCAGAGCGTATATTTGCCCACCTGGAAATTGCTGCCAGATAAGAGAGATTAACAATAATTGAAATTTTCAAGAAATATCTTAAAACACGCCTTTTCATTTGGTGGAAGGAATACAACACAACTATATTTATTCTGTTTCTGGCTGTTGTCACATTTCAGTATGTTCTTTGTAGTGGTAGAATAATTTTAATGGGCTTAAAGCTTATACTACTTGATAAAATTTATTTTCAACATTTTTTTTTTCCTTTCTACCGTTTTGGACTTAACGGCGTACATTTTATACTTAGTACTGAACAAAATAGTGTGGGGATAAATTTACTTTTAAAAAGTTGCCGTGGGTAAACGGAGCGAAAGAATGGTTGGGAACTCCTGACTTAGAGTAATATTATCTGTTTCTCATTGCTGCAATATTTTCACTTGAAATAAAAGTTGTGCTAATCAATCCAAATCATAATCCAGAAAAATCGCGAACTTAGTTCTTGTTTGTTCCTACTCCACTTTTTGCACAACTGAGAAATTCCATATTAATCTTTTGCGGCACTAGTATTATGATAAGGAATTAGAATAAATCGGGACTGTGAAACAGCTGGATAATGTATTCTATCATTCCTGAATAATAGAACTGCAGCGCTGACACGTATTTCTTACATTTACACCTTGTAATTCAACTACAAAACTTTACAAGTGAGTTTCTTAAAATGCGCTGATGTGGAGATTCCATGAAGTAGTGCTGGGCAGGAGACGAACCTATTGATTTTTCTGGATGCTGGATGTAAACATGAGTTTGTTTTTTCTTTTAGTACCTCGTGCATGTTTCAGTCCTTGTGAGACTGTAAAGCTTAAGATTCAGGGTCCCTAATCCTGGAAGGGCTTGAAACTTTTTTGAGTGAATTTTACATATTGCCTTACTGTTGCTGGTTGCGATGGGGTCTCATGACAGTTCCAAGTTTCACGGTCACAAAATATGTAGGTTCACCGCCGCTTGTGATTCCTGAATGTTTTTACTTTTGTGTTGTGTGCAAAAAAAATTGATTTTTAAGGAGAGAAGGAAGTATAAGAGTTGGAAACCCATATCAGGCACCGTCGTGAGATACATCTCGGTGTCGGTACCATCTATGTCGTTTCGCTGTCGTTTCGCTGTCGTTTCGCTGTCGTTACGCGTTATTCGGAGATTTGCAACTATGCGATTCGTCTCGGTGTCGTCTCGGTGTCGTCTCGGTGTCGTCTCGGGCCCGACTACATGCAGTTACACAAATTACGCTGCACTCACTACACTCGCTATACGCACTCGCTACACTCGCTATACGCACTCGCTACACTCGCTATACGCACTCGCTACACTCGCTATACGCACTCGCTACACTCGCTATACGCACTCGCTACACTCGCTACACTCGCTATACGCACTCACTACACTCGCTATACGCACTCACTACACTACACGAATCTACACATACGACACACTAAAGGACAGGAAACGAACCTACAGGACACCACACTGCGCACTCACTACACTACAAAGTGCACGACACTGCACTATATATATACTACACACCACACTGCATACACATTACACTACACTGCGGTATACACGCTAAACTAGACACTACACTGCAGACCACACACTAAACTGCGCGTCCACATTACACTACATTAATACACACATAAACTATTATACTACACTACACTACACAACGAGCGACACACTACACTACACACACAAACACTAGATTACACACTATATACTACACAATTAACACTACAACACTACAATACACTACACACACTACACGACGGTACAGTACACGACACGTCACGTCACGTCACGTCACGTCACTACTACACACACTACAAGACACAATAAACGACACACGACACGTCACAACAGAAACGAACACGTAACGACACGACAGCACGCGACGCGACGCGACACGACAGGACAGGACAGGACAGAACGCGACAGGACACGACGCTACAGTAGAGGACACTACACTGCGCACACACACTATACTCGCACTAGACCACAATACACACTAAAGTACTCACAGTACACACTACACAAATACTACACTGCAGTACACTTTACTACACACACACTAAACTACACGCACTAAACTACACTCCACTTGGCTATGCGCACACTAATACTACACTACGGGCGGACACACACATACAAAACATACCACACTATACACTACACTACACTAGAAACACACTATACACAGACTATACACACACACACTAGACTACACATACAATACACGACACGACACGACACGACACGACCCACACATTACACAACAGACTACACTACATACGTTACATTACACTACACTATACTACCTACACACACTACACTACACTACACTACAATACGCTGCACGCACACACCACTTCAGATACAATACACTACTCTTACACTTTACACACAAACACGAAACGACACTACACACACTACACACATTACACAATACACGGCACGGCGCACACAAGCACACTACATTACACTACACTCAAATACTACACACACACTCTAAATCACACTACACTACACACACATTAAACACACAAACACTACACTACGCACACTCACTACACTACACATACACTGCACACCCTACACTACGCACCCTACACTACTCTACACACACTACACTACACACCCTACGCTACTCTACACGCTCTACGCTACACTACACACTACACACACTAGACTAAACACCCTACACTACACACGCCACACTACTCTCTCTACGCTACGCTACCTTATTACACACCACACACCACACTACGCACACTACGCACACTACACTACGCACACTACTCTACGCACTACACACTATACACACGCTACACTACATACACTGCGCTACACACGCTACACTACATTATACAACACTACACAGACGCCGACCTCAACAGAACAAATCTGGACAACTTTGAAAACGATGAGATTTTCAGAAGAGTCACATTCACAACGTTAATCCCCAAACTAGAAGGAAACGACAAAGACATTGGCAGCTGATCAGTGAAACACAGGCAAATTAAACAAAATGTCATACATGACTATTGTTTCAGTCCAGAGTATTACTATTAGCCTACTGATGCAACCAAATTTTGCATTTTAGGCATTTTCATAAATCTTTTGCTCCGTCAGAAACTGTCAGCCGATAGAAACGAGTGAATAATTAAACTGACAACTGTAAACTAAATATTCTACCCAAAAAGAATGAACCAAGGTTGTGAAATACTCTCTGGCTGGCAATATGATGGAGTAAACGACTAGAATAGAAAACATCTCAATAGGATTATCTGTGGTATTCAAAATATCAAAGAACTAAATGCCCATTAATATTATATTACCAGCTCAAGCATCTGAAAATTCCTCACAGCTGCATAACGTCAAGACATTGTCTCAGAACAATAGGTGAGTATTTTTAGACATGAGAACATGCGTACACGTGAGTGGTTCCAGAAGGCGCAGCCAACTTTAGCTTCCCTCCGCCACCCCGTCACCCCTCCTGCCGCCGCCCATGGCTAATCACACCTACGCCGAAAAGCTGTGACGTCTGGGCTATATTGGGTATTTCGAGGCTGTTGACAACATGAACATGATTTAGATAATGCTGGCCCATTTAAATGGCTAAGTCAATTGAATTAATAATCATGTCTAGATCCTGTTTGATTTCATCTGGTTTCATACTTTAGACATTCACATTCGTTAAGGAAAGAATAGACTTTAAGTTAAGATTTTGTGCGTTATTTTTAAATGTTTAAATTGGCTAGCCCCAGAATAATCTTCTTTCAGAGCAAGTGGAATCATACCACTTACCAGCCATCATGCACTTTAAGATCAGTAGACGCGAAACTTCTTGAGACACCCAGAATCAGACTGTCGTTTGATGAAAAGGCTTTTTCTATTGGTGGGTCTAAATTGTGGAACATCATCAGCGTTGACACCAGGAAAAGTGAAAACATTGGTCACATTTAAAAAAAGGCTCAAAATTGAATAGTTTAGGACTGTTTCATTGAAAGTGAATGATGTCCCTTTTTGGTCTGAGGTTTGAGGATGAGAGTTGATCAATTGTTTGTTAATGTGTGTGAGTGGGAGCATGATGAATTGATTTTATGTTAAGCCTGTTTTTAATTTAGTTCAACGCCTTAGAGCACATCATGTGTATCATGTGTGTGTGCGTGCGTGTGTGTGTGTGTGTGTGTGCGCGTGCGCGTGCGTGCGTGTGTGTGCGTGTGCGTGTGTGTGTGTGTTTGTAAGCGCTATACAAGTTAATTATTACATTCACAGTAACCGCTAATCTTGGGTTTAAGATGCGCATGTTCAGTCATTACATTGTAATTCGCTGGATAATTGTGGGGCAATTGAAGAAAAAAAAAAGAAAATGTGTATTTGTTGCTACTGACAGATACGGGGAGGTAGTGTACAGGAAAACTAAGACTTTTCTAAGATCCGAGTTCATCAAGGTCTTAATAAACGTCCACTTTTCCATCCCGTACCCACTCAATGCGACAGTCCTCTGCAAGTACACACCTCACCCCCCCCCCCCCCGCCCCGTCCCCGGTGTTAATGGAGTGGTATAATATTTGCCATATTCTTTTGTTGCAGGTGACATTTTGACCATTTTGAGGTTCCGTCATGAGGGTAGTTCTCTCACTCCTAATTTCTTTTTGTATGCATGTTATAATTGCAGAGCTTTTTCTAAAACTGGGTAAGTTTACACTTACACGGCATCTTACGCTAATTTTGAATGGCCATCTGAAAGAGGCCACAACTCTTGTAAAATTTGACTTACCCAGTTTTGGAAAAACGTTATTCAAATATATATGGGTGTAATTTTCGTGGGCATGTTTATGGATGTTTCGATTTTGAAGCGTACTGAACAAACCCTGATTTACACAACTCTTCAAACTTTCAGCCCTCCTTTTCTCGAAAAGGGCAAAAATGCACATACAAAAATATGAAAAATACCTCACGAATACAGTCTGGCACCCGGCCCTGTCGTGACACACCCTTTATCTGTGTTCAATTTAAAATCATTGCTGGAAGATAATGACACAGTAGGCTACTATTGCCCATCATAGCTATTACGCCATGTCTGAAATGGCGTGTCTTTCTTTCTCATATGACACTGTGGTTTACATAATGTCCTCATTTCTGCCCCATTAACACCCTAAAATAAACCATCTGTACTTTTTTTTTCCTGGTATCAGAATTGTATCAAGAAAAAAAGGAAAAATTAGTCCTGCTGAGAGAACAGCCATCTCTTTTAAAACCTCATTAGACCTCAGTAGGCGAGCCACTGGGGAGCTCTTCAGGCTTGCAGTGTTGCCAAACCGGCTTAAGGATGATTCATGTCTTTGTGTATCAAACACTCCTCATGATTTCTCAGTAGTTCTTGTTCACAAGCATCTGACACAGGTCCACAGTTGTAGAGAGCCCGATGCACAGGGGATAAGTGGCTGGCAAATGTCAATCATTCTTGTGTGAGATGGCACGAGTGAGATTCAAGGACTGCCTGCCAGAGGTCCCATCAACCTGACATGGTGGCCCTTGTGTAGAACGCCCGAATGAAGGGGTCACTTTAGTGTAGGCGGCTTAGGAAAGCCGAGACTTGGGGGAGAAGATCCGATATGCTGAATAATCATCACGCAGTCGAACGGAAATGAATTCTGAGTTATACTAGGGCTGGTGGCACACGGAGTCAAGTCTGTATTGCGTCGGTTCCAAACTTGAGCACCCTTTGATTTAACGAGCTTGATAAACTTGGTTCAGTTTCACTAGATATGATAAAAACAGATGACTGACTCTTCAGAGTTAGTGGAATAATAGCAGCCATCACGCATTTTAAGATCAGTACACGACAAACATATTGAGACACCCACAGTCAGACTGTCGCTTAGCGAAAAGGCTTTTTTCTATCGGTGGGCCTAAATTCTGGAATAACATCAGCGTTGACACCAGGGAAAGTGAGAACATCGTCACATTCAAAAATAGACAAAAAAATTGTTTAGGACTGTCTGTTTTTCTTAAAATGTGAATGATGCCCCTTCTTGGTCTCAGAGGTTTGATGATGGGAGTAGATCAAGTCTTTCTTAATGTGTGCGAGTGGGAGCATGATGAATTGATCTTATGTTGATCCGGTTTCTAATTTCTGTTCACCATTAAAAACCACAGAAAATCTGTGGGGTTCACCATACTGAATTCATCATACTGACCCGTCGTATTAAATGGACCAGGCCTTACGTAGCCAGAAAATCTGTGTAAAAACCTTACTCCAGGCTTTGGTACATACAACGTTTTCTTTTTACCGTATTTTGTCTTCAGTTACGGTAGCGCATGAGGTCCCTTTTCATTCCAAATCTTACAAAACCGGAGCAAAACAGACTTGACGCACTGCATGACTGGCATAAAGCTGGGTTCTCATGTGTACGGAAATGGAAACGGCAACGGGAACGTCAAAAACCCTCAGCCAGTGAAACAGAATATTTTCATGATTTTGTACTTAAACACCATTTCCGTACACATGGAAAAACTCTTTCTCTTTACCACTTGATGGATTTTTGACGTTTCCGCTGCCTTTACCTTTCAGTACACAGCCATAAAAGCATAGCTTTAGTCATTATACGCATCTCTTGCTGTACTCAGACTATGGCCCCTGGCGCACTCCAGTCAAGTCCGGTTTACCTCTGACCCAGTGCTCGAAGTCTGTCATGACAGTTTTGAAGCGGCCGAACCAGTTGAGACAGACTTGATTCATTCTCGGCAGGGATCGAGGTCCCGTTTCTAACTCCACAGACCACATCTCACACTAAACACCGAGACAAAACGAACTTGACGCAATGCACCACCAGCCTGTCTGATTCACCAAACTATATTTTCTACGGCGAGGGTGCTAACATTTTGCGACCTTCGTTGTTTGTTCAACTCCACTTTTTGCACACCTGAGAAATTCGACGTTAAACCTTTCGCGGCTTTAGTTTTATGATAAGGAGATAGAATAAATCGGAACTGTGAAACAGTTTGATAATAAAGTGTCAAAACGCATTTTAACCAAGTGTCAAAGAGTGCATTTGCTATACCCCGCCCCCCCCCCCCCGTTTTTTTACGTGCTAAAATATTTCGTTTCTCAGATAATGGTAGAAGATGGAACAAACCAGATCTAAAGTCCCGGCTTGCCCGGGCGAATATCATAGCAGTGCAATGTTGTTTGCCTCTGATTTGTACACAATCGCACACCAGAATTTTGTTTTTCAATTAGAATGACCATCCGGCCAGAATTATGTATTATTAACGTTTATCATGAATATTGAACATCTGGAAAGTAGCGAGCTAACAATTAAATACAAATTTCGACATGAAAACAAAAACAACGGAGAGGAACAGGACACGGTAATAATTTATTATCCACCAATCCTCGTCAGTATCGCCAAGCCCAGCAAACATTACCCGATGATGGTGTAGGCAGAGATAACAGAGGAAACTGCGTCATCACCGCCCACCAGTGGCACAGTATTCGGCACAACTAATCCAATATTCGAATAGTGACTTGTATTGAATATTCAGTCGAATAGTTTTAAAAGTATTTGATACTCGGATATGCGAATGTTTTTTATTTTTTCATGTGGAGTCAATGAGAAGACGTTTCGAAACTGAACACATTGATTCATCTGAAAATAAGCCTAGTTACAAAGAATGTCACTGACCAGTGTGACTTATTGAAGACGGGAAGCAAAAAATGCAATACTTCAGCTTGGCTTGCAAGAAGTCGTGGACCATGGAGTTGTATTATCTTATGTAGAAATGCTCAGGTATTCGAAAGAGTGTCGAATATTCTAACAGTTTTTAACGAATATCCGATACTCGATCGAATGATACAATTTGCTATTCGATCCAACCCCAGCGACCACCAGAGTGGATTTTGCCGTGCCCCGATATAACAATCCCCCTATCAAAACCGATTGGGTGCACCCTCTGTGGATGGATTGATTGGGAATCCTGTCATATTGAATGAACCAAGCCTAACCTAGCCAGTCAGCATTGTCTGAGGTCCCCCTCATGCTCTGTGCATGACTCTCACGTAAACCACACAAAAATGGCCTGGGAGGAGTAACCGGATTTTCTACTGTATTGCAGTGGCTGAAAGGTCATTGAGTTCATGGGTTGGATTGGAACCCATACATGTGCCATTTAAATCAGGTTTTTGATACGTTTACTATGGGGCGTTCATTCCTGGAACTGAAACTACTGTACATTCAACAGAATTCCTCTATTCTGAAATGGCTGTTATTATAAGTACGTACGTACCCCAAGCGTTCTGCACTAGACGCGCGTACGTCTACGTACGTATCCCTAACCTCGACCTTATCAGCAACCCTAAATCTTGTCGAATCTCTAACCCTGCCCCGTACCCTTCCAACCAAAACACAGGAGGAAGATAGGAAAGAATAATTAATTAAAGCTGTTGTTAGGAGCATTTCGGGAGGAGCTCCCTAGTTATGGGGTCACAAAAGGCTTTAAAATACGTACCCCTAGCGAAAAAAACTTAGGGGACGTACGTGCCTGTCACAACATTCTTGTGAAAATAATCTGATTTGGCCTCCAGTACGAATGTACTCGTACCTGCCTCTGAATAGAAATTTGCCAGATTCACACAAATTAATAGCCAATTGCTGTCCCAGTTTTGAGTAAGTGCTCTAATTTATTATAAATACTCTAATTTATTTCCCGATTTTATCGTAGCATTATTGTAAAATGGGCATTCGTTAGGGATGTTATTATAGGAGCGGAGTCTAATTGCAAAGCCAAATGGAGAAAATGCTGATTAGTACACACTGTTCAGCTACAGCTTTTTTTGTAAAATAGTTTAGTTAATGGGGCAAATGAATGGCAGTTAACACACTTTTGAAAATGAGCGTCGAGAAAACAAACACTTTTCTATATATATATATTTTTTTACCTGGCTACCGTTATCACTGCATACTTGTAAAGGCCCATTGCGCATATCGGCCATCTTTATTGTAAGGACCGACGCATAACCACGGCGATGGTAGCACTGATTTTGATTCGTTAGCTGATTTGCACTGCGAGCACTTCAGGCGTCGCGAACCAACCGGCGGCGAGCTAAAATGACAAACAGTAAACAATGACACGTGTGTACACGCACATGGGAGACGTTCGGTCAATTCTTTCACTTCCTTTCCCTTGCTTAACTGATGGTAGGGGATATGACCAGCTTGGATCCATCCTTTCCACCTCTGTCATAACAGTCAACTGCAATGCAACCAGCTGGCATTTTAATCGCTTATTATCTCGAAGTTACACTCATCAGCTGATCCACCCGCCATCTTGTTTGTCGGAAGTACAAAACAAAAACACTCTGTGATGTCATTCACAATGGGCCTATACAGTGACCAAATATAGTTATGTACATGTACATAGACATGTCGGTGCACTAATTGTTTGTATTAGGCCATTTTGGAGTTTAACTTCCTAGTAACCTCCCCTTAATCTGAGGACAACCACAGCTCACCCCATCGTTAACCCCTCTGAGAACTGACGCTGTGAGGGCTAGATTTTCTCTATTCCAGTTTTAAATTGAGATCAACGTACGTATTTAACTTATTTTGAATGGTAAAGATGAATGTAAATCAGGTTATTGATTTTAATTGTATGTTAATTTTTATTGTATAATTTAAAAGCTGGTAACGAAGAGCGAAACCTGTAACTGATGGATCAGTAAAGAGTTGACGGCAATGCTGTTTCAGTATTGAAAGGGTGTATCTCTGGTATTGTAATAATATGGTTGCATTGAAAGGTCTTAGACTGACATAAAAGCTGATAAATTGTCATGTCAATTAGATAACTAATATTTCTTCCTCTTCTTCTCCTTCATCTTCTTTGTCTTATATTATTATTATTATTATCATTATTTTTGTTATTATTATCATTATTTTCACGATTATTATAATTATTACTTTTTGTTAGTATTATTATTATATTACTAATTTTATGACAACATGACAAACATGGCATTTTTCAGTTTTAACCATCTATACTCAAATGCTTCTGTGAAGAAATTCATATCCATCTTAAATGACAGTCACCATCCCCTGTTTCGTCAAATTTCTAGATCACACAAGAGCAACAGAATAATACACGTGAAAACAAACAGGGAAAGATACAGAAGATCGTTTTTGTCCTCTGCAGCTCATTTCAACGAGTCATTTTAACTAGATGTGTGCCAAATTTCATTAAGGTTCTTTACCATGTCAGTTCATGTATGCCTGTTACTGAGTTACTGAACTGTGATATGTTTATATAATGATACGTAAGATACATGCACCACGTGTGTGCTGTTAAACGAACTGTGAAAGAGAATTTGCCTTATGGGATAATAAAGTGATTCTTATCTTATCTTAGTTTTATCTTAAGTTTATTATATTTGTTATTATTATTGTCATTGTCATTGTTGTTGTTGTTGTTGTTGTTGTTATCAGAACATTGCATGTGAAAAAGAATGCGCTAGTGCTATAGTATAACTGTTATTCGCCTTCATTCTGAAGCAGAAAACTTAATTAAACTCCATGAGTCACCATTGAGCGGAAATTTAAACACTGATTGGATCCACCGACAAAGATATTCTATCCTTTCCAATGTTAAATAAACTGCAAGCTACATAATATGGAATACTCTAACTTTAATCCTAGATTCTCTTAACCAAAGAATGGTAATAATAATGTTCCTATTTTATTCTTTTTCTAGACAGAAGAATTTACGCAATAGAAAGCTATAATAGTGATGAGGACGTGTGTTCTCTTTGTGTGGGTTAAAGACGTCACTGATCTATCACTTAGGGATCAAAGAGTGCACCAGCACATACACACACGCACACAATCATAATTATCATCTAGAATTTACAGAAAAAACGCAATGAAATCAAGATGAAAGAAGGAGAGAGCGGCGTTAAATACAAATAAAAATATAATTAAGAACAAAAGCTTCAGGGGCCATCTAAAAAGGACGCACCATGGATTTTACCTATATTTGTTACCTCCACTCCCTCCTCCCCCCCTGTAAGCTCTTCATACACTCTATCTTAGCAGCCCCCACCCCCCCCCCCCCCGCCTCCATCTCCCGCCAAACCCCCGCCACCAAATTGCACGGCCAGACGACTATTAAAATAGTGAACACCCCTGATAAAGCCTTGGTCTTTTTAAAATTTCAAATGAAATTTTGCATGAGCTGTAGCATTTTGACTGTTTTAAGATTTCTGTATAGTCACACTTCTTTTGGACAGAAAAAAATTGTATATAATAAACGTTTAATTCTTAACTATAGTTGAAAAGAGTAGGTACGCTCTCCAAACCCCCTCCCTCCTCTCCCTCCCCGTGTACGATTTTCAAACTCCTAGGACACCCCCCCCCAACCCCCACCCCCCTCCCCCAAATTTTTAATTTTTGTCATACTTGAAAAGTTTACTTCCATTTTCCAGAACCCCGCGGGTTACTAGTGGACGCTTCTGGTAGGGTCTCATTCTAATCTATCCTTCTGCTATATTCTGTCCATCGTCTCTCTTTCTCTTAGCACGGTGTGACCGTTATGTGGTCGACGTGCTTTCATCAAATTCAAGCTCAAACCCCATCTCCTCCCACCCCCTCCCAATGCAATGTTTTCATACATTGAGGGCCCCCCTCCCCCCCCCCCCCCCGAGGGCTGAAGGCAATGACCTGCAGTGCGTCATAATGACACCAAGCATGCGCGTCACTTGCACATCACAAACTTTGACGAAAAGGCGTGATAATGTTTTCTGACAAGAAAATTCCATGTCAAATCATTTGGATCTCGCAATCTGTAAAAGTGATCGGATAAAATTGCTGAATGCGAAACCATGATATTATAAAAATTATCAAAGACAGCTTGGTTCTGTCGCGTTCGTGTGGTCTGTCGACTGACATCTCTTGTTTGGAAGATCAAAATGTATATATATATATAAAAAAAAAAAAAGTGGCTTGCCATCTTACGTCAAAAGATGCTACTCTAAAGAAGATGAAAAAGCTCAGAGCAGGTCATGATGACTTCGTAAATTTGTTCAAACAATGTGTGAGAAACAAGTAACAAAAGAAAGGTGGGGGGAGGGGGGGGGGGCTGAGTGGAAAGTGGAGCGCGCGGTAAACGAACGAAGAGGAAGACAAAGATGGTGATGAGAATGAATGTACTGTAAAGTTTTTGGGGCTGGGTCAGCCACATGATGGTTACATTCTGTTTCCGACACGACATATCGGTTTATTTCTGTAACTGAAGTATGAATGTGTATGGTTTGTGCAAGAAAGAGCCAGTCAAACAATTTTAAAAGAGGAATGCACAAACACATTGTTACAGTCATAAAAGTCCACAATAATGAGTAGGAAAAGGGAGTAAAAACGGTGACAAGCAAAGAAAACGATGATGACAGCGATGATAACGATGGCAACAGGCGGTATTTTGAATTACTTTATTGCCTGATTTATTTTGGTCGTCAGGGGTTTTGGTAATTCATACAGTGGACAATTTTTGTCTCTCTTTAGACTGTTCTGAAACTATATTTTATGATAATAGCGGTGATGGCAATTAGAACGGTGATGATAATGGTAGTTGTGATAATGATGACGATGATTGTCAAGAACAGATTTAATTCATAAATGTTTCCACTGACTAAATTTTTGTGAGAGAGCAGTGAGTAATTTTTTACAAACGTAATTATTGTGCGAACCAGCATAACGTGGTCTCGTAAACAATTTGTTTTGAACAGTTTTTTTTCTAAAAGATAGACAGAAGGTGTGGGGAAGGATAGACGGACAGCGTAGGTGTGCATGGCTGAGCACTTTTTATATCTCGTGTTTTGAACTAGGTTTAGTAGAGAGGGAAGGGGTGAGTAGGAATTAAATGTTATTGAGACGTCTGTTGACGTACAGAGAAAAATCCGTGATCCAGAGTAAAAGCTCGGGGTTTTGAACATGTTAAGAATTTATTGCTATAAAATTACATTTTATTGTCTTGAGTGATTCGACCTTTGATGTCGACCCAAGGTCGTTGCGTAGGGCTGTTACTTAAAATAACTCAGTTCGGCAGCTGAGCTAGAAGTGGTTGCACCAATCACAATCCAGGAATTAGACGGTAAGCTGCAGATGCAGTCCAGTATTTAAGGCCATACAGAACTTAGTTCTGGGCCACATGTAGACAATCCATTTACGAGGTGGACGGCGAGCTCTCAGCCAGATGAGAAGTCAAAGAGACGCAGCGATTGAGCTGATATGTACAGTGATGGAGCATTGTCAGAAATCTACGCTCCTGAGCCCAAGCCTACTTGTTTGAGCATTAAACCCACAGCGCTAATATCAACAGCCCTCACATTGTGAGGGCCGAATGGTGAGCTAAAGATTTTAATTCCATGCTGAATTTACAGCCACCTACACATGTAGGGCATTGCATCCTTCCACACTGACATGAGGGCATGTGTCAACTTTGAGGGCTGCACATCCAATTCATTTGCTGTAAACAGCGGTGTGAAGCAGGGATGTGTTCTTGCTCCTACCTTATTTGGTATATATTTTGCAGCCCTACTCAAGAATGCCTTTGGTCAATGTTCAGGTGGAGTACTTATTAACACCAGAGTGGACGGCTCCATTTTTAATGTTGCCAGACTAAAAGCAAAATCTCGTACAGAGCATATTATGTTACAAGAGCTCCTCTTCGCAGATGATGCTGCAATCGTGGCCCACGATGAAACCACGCTCCAGGCTCTCATCAATAGCCTTGCCAAAGCCTGTGACAAATTCATGCTAAAGATCAGTGTCTCAAAAACTGTAGTTTTGACACAAGGCTTGAGAAACCCCAACCCAATCATGCTGAATGGCTCTCCTCTGGAGCAAGTGGGAAAATTCTGCTACCTAGGCTCAACCATCAGTGGTAGCACAGACATAACAACTGAAATAAATGCCAGAATAGGAAAGGCGGCCACAGCTTTTGGCAAACTCTCAAAAAGGGTGTGGAACAATAGCAAGCTGACCATCAAAACAAAGGTACTCGTGTACCAAACTTGCGTCCTAAGCACCTACTCCAAACATGAAAGATCCCTCAACTCCTTCCACCTGCGCTGCCTACGCAAAATTCTCAAGATCAAGTGGCAAGACAGGATCTCAAATATCGAAGTTCTGAGCCGAGCCAACATTCCATCAACTCAGGCTCTCCTAGGCAAAAAAAGACTGCGGTGGCTTGGACATCTCCACCGTATGGAAAATGATCGCATCCCCAGACAAATTCTCTACGGGGAACTTGCTACTGGCAACCGACCCAGAGGTAGGCCACATCTGCGATTCAAAGACACTTGCAAGGTCACGATGAAAGCATTCAACATCGACCCCAATGAATGGGAGAACCTTGCAAATGATCGAAGCAGATGGAGACAAAAATTGCGCAGTGGCACGCTCGCAATAGACTTCAAGGCAAAAGAAACATACCTGACAAAACGACAGAGGCGGAATGAAAACACTCGCCAAAGTGAACCCAAAAGACTGAACTGCAATCACTGCCATCGTACTCTCGGGTCAAACATTGGTAGAATAAGCCACGAGAGAAGCTGTCAGTCAAAGTGAAAGTGAATATTCTAGCTGCTAAGACCGTCTGTAAAGACGCTAAAGGCCATATATATATACACATGTAGACTGTTGACCAGTACTGCCAGACCACATGCATTTCCCGCGACCACGTGTGAACTACACCAGAGCGCGCCTGGCAGAGACGCTATATAAATATGTTTTAGTATGAAGAGAGATAGAACTTTAAACCTTACAGGATCCGTCGCCCTCGGGCGCAGATTCTTTTGAATGTAAATTTATTGTGACTTAGATAACTTCATATTACATTGCCTTAAGTACTTCATAGTTGCTCCTCAGCTTAGCTGAGCATTTTCAGTTGCTATTGTATTCGTTATCTATTGTATATTTTATCTTTGAATTTGTTAGATATATAAACTTTGCAGTGTGTTACTCAAATTGATTTATTTAGTTTTTAGAGTGAAAGTTGTTTAATTGTTTTTTTTTGTGCTCGTGTGATTGGGAAGCGGACCTCTTGATCTATATTCCCCAAAATCCCGATCCGCGACAATGATGGTGATGACGATTGTGTCAGTGATAATGATGATGGTGATAATGATATGACGATGATGGTGGTGATGACGATGACAGAGATGGTGATGTTGATGAGAATGAGATTGATGGCAACAGAGATGATGATGATAATGATGGTAACACAAGTGATTATGATACTCATAATGATGATGATGATGATGGTGTTAACTATACCGATGATGATGGTGACAGTAATATTGATGACGACCATCGTTATCATACTGATGAGTAGCGGTGGTGATGATAATGGTGCCAAGAGTGCAGTGATACTGATGAACATAAAGTACAGTGTTTATTAATCACAAGAGATTCACATCCCTTCCTCTGTTCAAGTCAGTCTATCTACGACTGCCGAAGTCATAAGGCACACTTTTGTGTGTGGTTTCATTTCCTGTGTGAGCAATGAATTGTACACTGTCTACTATATTTGGTAAGACAGCAGGAAAGAGTGGACACTAAAAGTTCCTGATGTGTTTCACAACGGATCCAGGTAACTGTGGCATCAAGGAAATGAGGGACCTTCCGTTATTACTTAAGAGACACCCACCAGCTTGAGTTACTCTGCCCTCTTGCCCTCTTTAATACTGTCGGGTGTCATGACAAGATTTAGGATTGTTCTAGAACGGGGTCACCCTCATCCCCATCATCTTCCTGGGATAAAGAATGGCACATTTCTGATGTCCTCACTCCCACCCCGATTCCCCCCTCCCCCTCCCCCAATATTTGCTGTGGATTTTTAACTCATTGGCTTGGCGGCTTCGAATGTTCAGAGGGGATAATCCCATAAATAATGTATTGGAATATAAATTGTGAAGAGTTAATGTTTTGGCAAATTTTATAATTGTGAATATTTGAGAACAGAAGCAACTGGATGCTGTTCAGGAGAGTGTAAAATTGTAAACCCGTCTCGTAAGCTGACTAAGAAAATGAACAATTTCAAATTTCAAAACGAAATGATTCACATCTGATGTTTGAAACCAGCAAGAAAGTGTTATTAATGAATTCTGAAATTAAAACATTCAAACACGAAATGGTGTCAACATTGGTAGTAAATTCTATTTGACCTTGCAAAAAGAGTTTACTTCCGTGTTTCAGTTTATATAATTATGTGGAATTCTGGTGTAACAGTTGAGTAAGTTCTATTCGTCTTTACATCAAATACAAATGCCGTTACTAAAGAAGTTGCAAGATTCATCTGTCTCGGCCAGCTAGTTAAATCAAAGATACAAGACTTAGAAAAAACAGTTGACGCGTTTAGCGTGCACAGATTTCCCACTGCCACTTAGCGGCGAATGCGCGGAAGTCATGAATAGTGCCGTATTTTACACGTACAAAGCCAAATAGTATAATATAGAATTTAGTTCACTGTTCAGCTATCGCTCTCGTCCTTTACCGAAGTCACTTATTTTGTAATTATAACTTCAAACGCTGTGGGAAAACTATGGCTATTTTTTGTTTGTTTATTGCAGATGGGCATTATAAATTTATCATTACATCAAGCATTTTTTTCATGCTATCCGCGGTGGGTCCCGCCCCCGATCAGCGGGCAAATTGTGTGCACGATTATTTTTTTTAGAGGTGCAAAGAAGAGAGTGTCTCATCTTATCGTTTCTAGTATCTTTGGTGAAACTAGTGAATTTTATTATTCTTGTTGGTACATTAATAATGTGATTATTGACTCTTCCCACTAATTAAACATCAATATGGGAAAAGGAACAACATCTCATCTGTCCCAGCGTCTAAGAAGGATATTGCTGTGCTTCATACGTGCGCGCTCTGGCGTCAGAGTAAAGACAGCTTCAGTCCTAGCGGTGGGAGCGCTGAAAACCGGCCCGCCAATCCTCGGCCGGTCGCGGTGTCGACGTGGCGGACAGTCGTAGCAGTTGCATGTTTATTTAAATGTGTGAAGGCGTTATCTGGCTTGTAGCACGACTAATTCTATCATTTTGTTATTAGGAAATGTGGGGGCAGTGACGCCTTTTAAATAACCTAGGGAAACTTCCACATTAAATCCAGATGTTCGGGAATTGTACGTAAATCAGAGAGAGGTAGGCTGATATTTGGCTCTGGGTAAACGGCATATCTGATGTATTTTAGCAATTAATCTAACTATTCTTTACAAAATTATAGTTTTTGCCGTGTAATTTCGAACTGATTCAGATCTGTAGGAACTAGGATTGAAGTCTGGAGCCATCATTTAAGTGACTTTGAGTGATAAAATTCTCAAAAGCTGTTTAACAACTTGAAAATCAGTCAAAAATACCCGGGATAATACCAAAACATTGCATGAACTGGAACGGCTTCAGTTCATGAAGATTCACCTTTGTTACCATCAAGCCAAGTTTGTCCAGTCTAGTTTGCTAGAAACTTAGTTATCCTCTGGAGCTCTGAACTTCATGTGACGCCAGAATCTGAAGTCTCATTGGAACACACCAACATACAAAGCAGCGATAAGATGGGATCTGAGAATTTGTGAGCGTGAGTTGGACGACTTTGCCGTAACGTATTACTGAATTATGGTCATAGACCACGTTCGGATCTTCATGAGGCTGGAACTGTAACTGCCAAATCAATAATTAGTAGAACTCTTTGACCGACAACTGGCTTGTGTGACAAACAGACAAACACATGGAGAGGAAACTGGAGAGATAATTTTAGTGCGCGCTCTGTCACGTAACTTGCTGTGCAGTACGGCCTTACAGTGAACTTCAAAAGTAACGTGTTAATTTGAGCCTAATCCCATCTCGGATCTTTTGATCTTTACCGGGTAAGCATTTGTGAGAGCTAATTAACCGTGTTTGTGTGGAATGTCTGTTTTGTCAACAGTTCTCCTTCAATGTCATGTTTTGATTTTGTTTTCTCTATCATAATTCAATATATTTTTTGTTTCACTCCTGTTTTCCTTTTCTCTTTCATGTTCCTCTTTCCTAATCTCATTTTCCCTTTCCACGCATTCTCGGATTCACCTTTCTTTTATTCGAGGTCTTTTCTTAGTATGTGTCTTTAGTCTTATTACTCGTCTTTGCCAGCTCTGTCTTCCACATTTTCTATTTCTGTCTATATCTTACACTTTTACATTTTTTGGGTCTTTTTTATTAAAAATGTCTCGACCTTTCAGAGTCACTCACTTGCGATCTGCTTGTCCTTTTTCACATGGAGCTTTAGGTTCCAATTTTCTTTCCCCTTCCATCCCTCTCTCTCTCTCTCCCGCTGTCCTCTCCTTCAGTAACTTCCCTCCAGCAATGTCCAGGGCGACATTTACGAGTACCCAGTGATGTCAGCTGCCATGAATAGTGTATGGCGATAACCTTTCACAATCGACCACACATCCTAATTAAGTTTGACCAGAAAGCTTCGTTTCATGAGATCATCTTTCTCGTTACTTCTGATTACTATGGTGACAAGAGGCATTTTGTTCTTAAGCTATAAACTATCATTACGACATACAATAATTCTTCATTTGAAAGAGAATTGGCAATCTGATATCCTTGGTGTTTATAATTCTCTTTCAAATTTCCTATTTTAATCTTTTTTTGTATATTTTTTTTTCTCAGCTTCGTCAAGTTTTCGTTATTTCACAAGAGAAGGATCTAGTTTTCTATCGGGGTGGGGGGGGGGGAGGGGAGGGTGGATAGAATGTAAG